>JAOEHI010051382.1:0-18782 GCA_025447815.1 Percopsis transmontana | reverse complement strand
TCCCATTTCTTTTAAACGTGTATTTTTGTTGTTTTAATGGTTTTATTGTTTGCTGTTCTTTTGCTCTAAAATATATATATATATATATATATATATATATATATATATATTTTATGTTGCCTCTTGAGAGAATTGGTTTCTTTAGCACAATTGTCTTTATCTTTAGCAGTGCCTTCTTCATACCTCACATTCAGCTGGGATGAATTGTGAGTGCTTCCACGTGCTGCCTCTCATTATTTGCCTTTGGTTGTCATTTTTGTTTGATTTGAACGCACCCAACATGATTCAAAATGCTACATCACAGTGCTTCAAAATGCTACACCCATTTTCCACCAGAGTATCTTTATTTCATCCACAAACTTTTACAATATAGATACTAAGATACTAAGTTACAAATTGAGACAATATTTATATCTCAATTTTGTCAGTTCTGTTGAAGTCATCATGTTTTCCAAATGGCCATCTCATTTCAGTGCCCCAGTAGAGTCTGCATGCTAATGTCTTCCTTTCCTTCCCTGCAGGGACCAGACTACAGACTGTATAAGAGTGAGCCAGAGCTAACCACGGTAGCCGAGGTGGACGAGAGCAATGGAGAGGACCGATCTGAACATGCGTCTGAGAGAGAGCCCTCCGGCAGCAAAGGTGCACATTAGGGTTATCGCGCTGCCATCATTGTACCCTATTGTGCCCTGACTTGATACCACACCAGAGTACCAAAAAAAGCAGTTGACATCTATTGATTACATGGAATGTAGGGATGTGCAGCACCTGTGTATGTTGATAGTTAGGATGTTTCTTTAATGAATTACTCTGGCATTATAGTAATGTCATTTTGACTTATGGTCCCATTTGTCCAACCAGGTATGTCGTACCCAGTGGGCATTGTCCCCCCCAGGACCAAGTCCCCCATGCCAGAGCCCTCCTCCATACCTTCATATGTCACCCTGAGGAAGGGGAGGAGGCCTGACCCCAGAACGGTGAGTTCTTTCCTCCTGCTGCCACTTTTCAGCTCTCAGCTGGAACTCTGAGCCTGATAAAACGGATGATCCATTTAGCACACTTGGCCCTTCGAGTCAGGACAAACCAGTGGGCTCCAGTAAAGATGTCAGTAGCAGAACCCCATGTTGGACTACCTGGGCCTGCGCTCTGAATGCCTGCTGAGCAGCTCTGGGCAACTTGCTGTGTTATATAGCGGTGTTAGTAGGCTTATTTCATGTTCACTAGGGACTAGTAGATATAGTGTAGTACTCTCCTAATCTGGCGCTCAACAGTTTTCAAGAAGTCAGCAACTGGTGTTTGTCACTGTGTAACCACTGGAGCTTATTGTGAGGCCCCAGCAGCGAGGTGGCCATTTGGGTGTTTTAAAGGCCTACAGTCTCGCCTCCAGCCCTAATGTCTGGCAGCGTTGTTTATCGGGCTGTTTGTTGGAAGTGTGTGGTGTGGGCCTCTGTGGCCAGGGTGGGACTCGGTGTCTCTTTACGGACTGACCTCATATAAACAGCAAGGCCCATTTTTATACAGTTTCCAGACACACTCCACTTACATCTACTAACCGTGTTATTAGGGGACCACAGGGTGTGCCCCAGCTTAAAGCGCGTGTGTGTTGCAGTCAGTGAAGATGATTTTGACATGAACTTCATCAAATTCAGCCTTTAGCTCATGGCGGACACACACACACTCTCGGCGGTCTCCTACGGTGGTTCCTATACGCCAAGGGGTCCAAAGCTAGCCGCAGCTAGCCCCATATACTGCGAGAGGCCTGGACCATGGGTGCGTAAGAACAGCCTGCACCTCCAGCACGGCACAGGCTAGAGAGGGAACCGCGCTCACCCAGTCCACAACATTAGCCGATCCTCCCTCAAGCATTAACAGGCCCTCGGGTTTCTCTGGGTGCACCCATGTGTGGCAGCACTGACGGCACAGCTTTTAGCTTGTTTTAGCATGTGCGTTCATGTGCGTTCATGTGTGTTTTTGGCTCAGGGCTTGAACGATATGTTTATCCATGCGTGTGTGTGCGTGTGTGTGCGTGTGTGTTTATGGTACTCAGGAGCGCCCGCACAGCGCGCTGGAGCACCAGCTGTGCGCCGCCGAGAGCGGCCGGCCCAGGATGAGTGTGGAGGAGCAGCTGGCGCGTATCCGCCGGCACCAGCAGGGGGCGCTGCGGGAGAAGAAGAAAGGACTCAGCATTGTGGGCGGCAGCCAGGAGAACACGCCGTCCCGTAGCCCCTCCTTCACAAAAGACAATCCCTTCCGCGGCGCGCAGGTAGGGGGCGCTGACCCACAGAACCACTGTGAACTGTATATCACGAGCTCACAATTACTATATCATTTAGACACTTTAACCAAAGTGACTTACAGGGTGAGCAATTACTAATATGTAATTAAAAGTGGCTCAAGCATACCAGTATTATCTTCTCACCCAGTAATTGACACAGAGACTGTAAATCTCTAACTAAAACTTGTGTGTGTGTTCTTTGTAGCTCCAAAGCAGGCGCAGAGACGAGGTCATGAGCAGTGACATCCATGAGCTGGAGGCCTCTCTGCGGCAGCAGGAGGTGGTAAGGGAGCAGGAGACGCCCGCCGAGGAGATTGCCCGCCTCAAAGAATGCCACCCAGACTTCAGCATGGACCGTGAGGTACGGTATGAGGCGGTATCAGCCTCTGAGTGGCTGAGCAGCTGACCTAACGTTTTGTTCCTAGAGCTGTTTTTGATCAGTTTACACTTGACTGGCTACTGCCGTAAGAATCGCAATTGGTTTCTTATTCACTGAACAAAATATCAAATAATACCAAATACACTCGGTGGCCTCTGTATTAGGTGCATCTTCCCCCTGCTAAAGTGGCCCCTGGTCTTCTGCTCCTGTAGCCCCTTCACTTCAAGGTGTGACGTGTTTTGCATTCAGAGATGCTTCCTCTGCATACCACTTGTTGTTGAGTGACTATCGCCTTCCCGTCCGCTTGAACCCGCTTGGCCATTCTCCTGTGATCTCTCTCATGAATAAGACATTCCAGCGCTTCTGTTTTTCACACCATTCTGTGTAAACTCTGGAGACGGTTGTGCGTGAAAATCCCACGAGATCAGCGGTTTCTGAGATACCCCGTCTGGCATCATTCCACAGTCAGAGTCACTTAGATCCCATTTCTTCCTCATTCTGATGCAGATGAGTGGCTTCCACTTGGTCGGCTGACTAGATATTTGTAATAACACGCTGGTGTACCTTTTATAGTGTATGATGTGTAGCTGAGGATCGCATTGAACTCTTTCTCGAATGACGGCCTCACCCAGCAGACAGACATAAGTGAAACAGGCTGTTGTCAATCACTGGATGTTGTCAATCACCTGAGAGGTGCAGGGGAGGCAGACTGAGTTATGGACACATTTGATAAAGAAGTACAGTGAAAAATGATTCAGTGTGACTCCTCTTGGATATTACCTACCAAGAGATTCTTAATCCCTCTATGCCTTTGACAGCCTGAATCTCTCTCTCTCTCTCTCTCTCTCTCTCTCTCTCTCTCTCTCTCTCTCTCTCTCTCTCTCTCTCTCTCTCTCTCTCTTTCTCTCTCTCTCTGTGTGTGTGTAGCTGATCCCGGAGAAAGTGCTGATCCCTGTGCGCTACGTGGAGCCAGGCCCCGAGGAACCGCTGAGTCCACAGCATGAGACTGACAAGCAGAAGAAAGTGGACCGCATTAAAGCGCTCATAGCCAAAAACAGGTAAACACACTGCCATCAAAGTGACCGTCCCCTGGTATTTGACAAGGACTCCACAGTGAAAAGGGCATTCTTTCCAGTTGGTCCAGGTTGATATTTGCTATGCCACAGCA
Source organism: Percopsis transmontana (assembly GCA_025447815.1). NCBI lineage: Eukaryota > Metazoa > Chordata > Actinopteri > Percopsiformes > Percopsidae > Percopsis > Percopsis transmontana. Next base: position 14,960 of record JAOEHI010051382.1, on the reverse strand, counting down.
TCACCAGACGCTGCTCAAAGGGAGCCAAAATGCCTGTGTGCTCTCTCCATGCAAATGGGGGCCTTAGATGTGCAGATACGTTGGTATCTTCCCCCCCTCTACCATGACATTTATATTGTAAATGCCAGTCCCCGCCACTGAGCCGACATGGGGTAATTGTGTTGATGAGCAAGCTTTGCATTGTGCTTTGTTCTTTCTGTTGCGCACACCAAATGGTGCTCGTCGGTGCTCATGTCTGCGTGTGCACTCCCAGCATGCAGAGTGTGCTCCCAAGCGTGGCTCTGAGCCCGGAGGAGGAGGCCGAGGAGGAGGCCACGGTACAGGAGAAGGAGAAGATGATAAACATCTCCTACGAGCTTGCAGCAGAGGCCTCCAAGCGCAGCAAGCTGGTAGCAGGTACAGCTCTATGAAGAGAAGAGAGGGACAAAGGGCCGAGACAAGAACTATGTGCTTGTCGCTGTGCTTCATGTTTGCCTGCTTCTTGTTCGCACTGTTCAAATAGCAGCTTTTCATCATTCATTTCTGTGTTTGACCTAGCCTGGGTGCTGGCCTGTTCAAGCCTCAGCACCAGCTGCTGGCTGGGATATCTTCTCACTGGCTGCAAAACAGTATGTTATTGGTCGCTAGTCATACTTTCTCTGCATTTAGACAAGATTTAGTGTGGGTTCCCAAGTTGGCTACTGGCCAGTTGAATATTGTATTGGTAACATCATCCAATCGCTAGCACCAGGATCATCAAAACACATGTTTGTGACAATAATTGCCATTTTAACGGTGAGCGATTCCAGAATGTTTTGCAGCCACTGAGATGCTAGCAGAGTTCGCAGCAAGCACTGAGTTGCTAAATGAACTGGTACCCAGGCTACGCTTGACTTGTCATTGATTTGATCGAGGTGCAGTTAGTAACTTCTGAGAAGGATGTGCCAGAATTTTAGGGACCAAATTCCAAAATAAAATTCCTGGTTAAAACCAGCAGGTAGTATTTTACCAGGTCTTAAAGCTGCTGTATAGCTAAGATTTGAGAGTTGCAACGGAGCTAGCTAAGAAAGAACAAAAAACAACCCAAAAACCCACCCCCTCCTCCTCTGCTCCCTCCCTCTGGAGCCCCTATTAGCGCCATTGACAAACCTGTCGTAGCTGTGTGCACACATTCATGTTATTGACAGGCAAGATAGATTCACTGGATCAATCAGGGAAAAGAGGCCCTGATTGGTCAGAATTCTTTTGGGCAAAATCTAAAACAACTTGGTGGGCTATCAACCAGAGCAGATATTCTCACAGAGCATTTCATTGACTGATAGCTGGCGGATGTCTATGGCATTTCTAACAAATTGGACTAAATTTATAGCTCTAAATCTTACCTAAAGCAGCTTTTTTATGTGCATGAATTTGCATTTGTAACGGCCTGAGAGTGGAAGAAAAGCCATAGGAATTGGATGTTTGATTTCCTGATATCTGACAGGTTGTACTGAGAATTGCGAAATTAGCTGAATAAGTTGCCTACTGCACCTTTAATCACTGTAATATGAGTAGTCTCTTTTTCCTTTTAATTAAAATGATTTTCTGCTTGGCCAGCGAGTTAAACTGCTGACATTCGTAGTTCTTGCACACTTGTCTGCGTTTGCATTTTGTGTGTTTTATGTGTTTGTGTACAACATGTCGCTTTGTATCGTTGCAGTGAAAAGCCTGTTGTCTTCATCCCCACCTCATCCACTGTCACCTAACACGCCCCCTCAGCTCACTGACGGGTCTCACTTCATGTGTGTTTAGTAGCACCAGTAAGAGCCTCCATTATTGTTTTGTCAATGCCCAGTTTACATATCAATATTCTCAGTGTTGTCTGTAGAGTGTTACGGCATAAGGACGGAATCAGGAGACTAGTATGGAAATGGCATTGCATATTTTTCCCCCTATAAAGAGTCCTACAAATGCAAGGAATTAAAGGCATAGTGTGTAATTCTGGTCCACTCTCCCATACATGGGGACTCGAGAGGGTTGTGTGCATGTGCGCACATGTACTTTGGCCAATCGTGCGCTTTCAATTTGAAATTAAACACAACGCTGTACAACAAAGGGATTTTTGTAAAACGCTAACTCTCCTCAAAATTATACATGTGGAAAATAAATGTGGAAATGCTCTGCCTGGGAGGTTTTAATATACACTAGATCTTACACACTTTTCATTTTAATTTATGTACTTTCCAAAACATCTGCAACGGCTGGAGCAATTTTTGACCGTTTAATCTCTCTTTCTCTTTGTAGCGCAGGCTCTGGCCTCAGTGAAGACCTACACGTGAAAGAGGCGACTGAGCAGCCGAAGGGGAAGTCTCCATTAAGGACGTCAGCACAGTCGATGCCTGTGTGCACATAGAGAGACTCAACGTGGCCCGGGGTCTTGCCTCCACCTCCTCCATGCCTCACTGTGATATCATATGCTGCTTTGTCACCCCCTCCCCACCCCTTCCGGTGGCCCCTTACTTAAGATCCCGCACCTTGTCTTTGTGCTCCTCTAGGCATCAATACTGTTAGCATGACACTTCTGTTAAAAATTATTTATGATATTTTTATTAATATTTCATATTGGCTTTAGGTGAGTATTGGTGTGCGTGCGTGCGTGCGTGTGTGTGTGTGTGAGTTTTGAACTCAATGTTTTGAGCCCAAAGCTTGTACATAAGTCCCCTGCGGAGACTGTTTTCTTTCATTATAAAGCAGGCCAATGTTATGTTATTTGGTTGCCACCTGTTCAGTCTGATTTTAAGGACATGTTTTTACATTATTTTAGTTCAGATTTATTTTTTAATCCACTTTAGTTATACTTATAAAGCAGTTAGAACTGTATTACTAATCATATTTAACCATTTTGTGTAAAGAACAATATTTTATATGTAAAAGATAAGTATATATAAAATAGTTTGTGTTAATATTCAAGGAGGTGCCAACAAGTTTTCCCGGGTTGTAAGTATTTCTGTTGGATCTTCTGCAGTCGCACTGTTGCCGACCTACATGTGAATGTTTTGGCTAATGACATGCTATGTTATGATTTTGTTTTTAAATCGCTGAGAGATACAGTATATTTAAACTGACAGAAGGAATTTTTTTAAGAGCTTGCTCCTATTTTATGACACAAAGGTTTAAGGTCCTGAAATAGCACATGTAAAAAGCAATAAGGAGGTTTTTGGAACCGGGACTCCCCCCTGTAAAAATTGTAATTACCAGAGGTGTGCATTGTATATATTGTACATGGTACAGCAGAATGGGAGAATGTACCCGATAGCTGCTTACATAGTAGAGTTGTTATGCAAATGTTCATATCCCATCTGTTTTCTATCATGTTAAATAAATGTTGCTATTCTTACGGAGTGAATATTTCATTAGCAAACTATATTATGTAAAACATGAAAACATTTAGCTATATTATGTGTACATTTGTTTATTCAATTTAATTTTGGACGTTGGTTTTATGATGTAATATTTTTTTAATATTCTTAGCTGGGCCTTCCGACTTGTTTTAAAGTAGAGTCATGAGTCCCTCTTGTGGCCAATAACAGGCCAATGCAGCCATAGTCTACATTTGAATTTACATTGTTAACCAGAATGCCTCGTTCAACCTCTCCAATGACGTTGCTTGAACAAAACGATGAGCCAATCGAGGCTGGTTGACACGAATTAAAATTACTAAATCTAGTCTAGAACCAGTCTAGAACATTTCAATTTCCGTGCCTAGTGTAAAACCAGGCGTGCGATTTCTGCTACACGTGGAATGCCCAAATACTACGTCATAGAATCCCCGCCCCCTGCAGCACCTGTCCAACCAGAGGTCCGTGGGAGCAGTTTAGTCCAGCCTCTTGTACTAGGACATATGACGTTACTGGAATTTTAATATCGAAAGTGTCCTGGGTGTAGGCCTGCGATAGAAATGGCGACTACGGATACGCAAGAAACGTCCGCTTTGAGTGAGAAGAACGATGCGCCGCTTGAAGGCGAAAATGAGGAAGAGGAGCGGGAGAACACAAAGGGCATTATACATCTGATAGTAGAGGAGCCATGCGGTACTGTTGAGCAGAAAATGGAAGAGACTGAGGGCGAGGCTGGCGACGTGAAACCTGCTGCAGCAGAGGAGGCCGCGGTCGAGGCACTGACAGATGCAACAGTGAACGAAGAGGAGTCCGCTATCAGTAAAAAAACAGAGCAAAAGTCTGAGATTGCGCAAAGTCAGGAGGACTGTGTTGTTCCAGCGAATGATGACACTAGTAAACCGATTAAGGAAGAACAAAGACATGAAAGCCAGTCAACAGAAATTGATTGTGAAAAGAGCAAGCCAATATGTGAAGACGCCGACAGCGGAAGCGGCGACCTGGGGGACAAGAGGCGGGCAAGCGTGGAAATGTCATCCTCCGATGGAGAACCCCTGAGCCGGATGGATTCCGAGGACAGGTTGGGTTTAAGATACGATTACCTAGAGAGTCTTAGGATCTATAGTAAGCCAGTTGAAGTGCCTGTGTACAGTAAGCGTCCGAATACTATTGAGAGTGCAGTAGCCTATTTGTCATTTGTAATAAGCAATAGACTCGGCATGCGTGTAAAATTAGTTACGGCTAAGGGGAATTTCACGCATACAAGCTACGTAATGTAACATCTGCACCTGTCCGTCAAAGCTGCCAAGGAAGAATGTGAATATTTGTGGTGGCCTAATCGTTTTTGTTGGCTCACTTTTGCTCTTTCAGTATCAGCAGTACTCTAATGGAAATGGAGAGCACAGTATCTAGTGGACGCTCCACCCCTGCCATGATGAACGGCCAGGGCATTGCCAGCTCGTCCGTGCCCAAGACAGTCGCCTATTCTTGCTGTTGGGACCTCTGCCAGGAGTGCTTCAATTCCAGCCCTGACCTGGCTGAGCACATCCGGGGCGTCCACGTCGATGGACAGAGGAGAGTGGTCAGTGGGCCTGAACTTGTGAGCCAACAACTTAATTTCTTTCCCTCCCCTCGCTTTTCTGCCATTTAACTTGATATTTAGCAGGATACTATAGCGATGTGGGTGGTCGACTCCCAGCCGGAAGGTCGTGGGTTTGAGCCCCTGAGTTGTCGTATCTGTAAGCATCCTTGAGCAAGATGACAAACCCCTACTGTATATCTGCGACCTAGTAATTGTACTCATTGGAAGTCGCTTTGGATAATGATAAATTATCTAATTGTAACATTACTTTATTTAGTGGTGTCTGTAACAATATAAAGTCTCTCTCTCTCTCTCTCTCTCTGCCCCCCTCACTTCTCTCTCCCCCAGGTGTTTGTGTGTATGTGGAAGGGCTGTAAGGTGTACAATACACCCTCCACCAGTCAGAGTTGGCTCCAGAGACACATGCTGACCCACAGTGGGGACAAGCCATTCAAGGTGACGCATCTCTTCCTAGTGCCGACCATCTACCCGTAACTTGGTTAAAAATAGGTTCTACTGTGGTACAGTCCTTATTTAGTGTGTGTGTAAATGCATGTGCATGGGAAGAAGAAATATGAAAACCTGATATGTAGTTGTCTCTAATTTGTAATAAGTAATATCTAATGTGTCTGCAGTGTAACCACACACATGCTTCAGGGAATCCTATTGCTTGCTAATTGTTATATTTCTTCTGCTTTACTACAGTGTGTGGTAGGGGGCTGCAATGCCAGCTTTGCCTCCCAGGGGGGGCTGGCGCGCCACGTGCCCAGCCATTTCAGCCAACAGAGCTCCTCCAAGATGTCCAGCCAGGCCAAGCTCAAGGAGGAGTCTCCATCCAAAGCTGGACTCAACAAGAGGAAGAAACTCAAAAACAAACGCAGGCGCTCCTTGCGTACGTACCTAGCTGGCGTGATGCCTATCTGTTCTCTAACGGCGTTCTGTAGACGACGTTGACGGACTGACCAGAAATGTGACTATAGTCGGTGCTCCACATCCGATTTTTTTTTTTTTTTTTTTTTAACCTGTCAAATGCTAGACAGCTTTTTCTACCTGTCCCTACAAGTCTTCAGATAGTGTGCAACACTGTGCTACTTTGTGTGCCTTCTTACATCTGATTGGAGCACTGGTTGTGCCTTTTCTAATTTTCGGTCACTACCGCTCAATTGTCCAAAGCGGCCTACTGTACCCTAAACTATTTTATTCCTTTTTAGTCTTGTGTACCAGAAACCACATTTATAGTTATTGGGGGACACATTCAAACACCTTTTTTTTTTACCCGTAGTATCTTGGTTATACGAGTGTTCTTGTGAGCAGAAGACTGTAGTGTGTGTCGTGTCATGTCTAAAGAGATATGTTCAGCTTCACGGCCTCCTGTTTCCCATGGTGTACAGACTAGGCTTGGACCACACACACAGGCACAGAGGAGCAGACGCATCTGCCTCCCAAAAAGACACTCTTGACAGTTTTCCCCAGGGCTTTTTTTTTATTTTATTTTATTTTTATTTTTTTGACGGGCTGTTTCACCATTTCACAAATTGAACAATGAGCTTACAGCTTATTTTCTCTCGCTCCCAGCTGGGCTTTCTGTTCAGATAGTTAGCTCCCCGTGGCAGGCTAAGCCTCAGATGTCTGTCATAACATTATACAGTCTCTCCGCGCTTGTTTTCCATGTGTCCTCTTCCGCTTGACTTGGTGGGTCTTGGTGAGATGATGGGATTTCCAAGAAATACCAATGAACTGCCTGATTGATGAGTCAATATGTGCGATGAAGCACAAGGGGCCTCATTCAAATCATTCATTTGACGGACGCGAAGTGGCTTTGCACTTTGCTGGCGCTGCCAGAAAACACTGTAACTGTCTTCCGTGACAGAATGACTTAATGCTTAATGTGTGTGCGCTGAAACCCAACGAATGCCTCGTGCGTTTGATACAATTTCTTGAGGGCTGAGTAGGAGTTTACTGTGGCTTTGTGATCCGTCCGGCACAGCAGGTCCGGTTGCATGTCCTGCATGTTCTCATTTCACTTTCTGCTCCTCCCTCCAGCGAGGCCTCACGACTTCTTTGACGCCCAGACGATGGACGCCATCCGGCACAGGGCCATATGCCTCAATCTGGCCACCCACATTGAGAGCGTGGGCAATGGGCACAGTGTGGTGTTCAACAGCACTGTGAGTGTCTCCGCTTTTTGTATACACTTTCTAGATAGTTTACAAATGCGTCTATGGCTTCCAAGGTAAGAGCTAGATCTGCTAGACTTGTTTTACAGAAATAAATATACATATGATCTTTTATTGATGTGCATATCTTAACTTATTTTTTACACTCTTAAACTTCATAGGGACACCTGTCGAATTGTGTTCATAAATGACCTTGTGAATGAAACCGGTATTGCAAAAAATAGTTGTTTTGAAAAGTGCATGCCCTCTCCTGACTCGCACTCCTCTCTACCCCTCCCCCTACAGTTAGTCGCCCACACTTTTTTTTGTGGGAAGATGGGCTTGAAAAAGGTCAAATAAAGTAAAAGCCAGCACGCTGATTTAACAACACCAAGGTCTTCAGCACTGTAGGTTACCGCCTGCTGCCGGTGGTAGAAGTGTTTAACTGAACACGCAGTGATAAATTGATGCTAAATCTATATATACCTGATGGCGTAGAGGCGCAAGAGTCACACAGACCAACATAGTGCTTTTACAGACCCGATTGTCCCCTCTGCGTTTTGCTGACTTGTTCTTTCCTTTTTTTTTACGGGGGGGTGGGGCGGCGGGGTTAGAGAGTCACGTGTTTTGGGCTTCTAATCGCTGCAGATTGTATTTTTTTCTTCAATGCACTTCACATGAACCTTGAATTGCCCCCAGGCTTGATGATGTTTTCCTCCCAATCAAGCATCACAGAAAGACAATGGGCTTGTTTTTGTGCACGGTGCCTTCTTCATTCTGAGCCTTGCGTGTGATCCATTATGAATGAGTTTTAAAGTGCGTTCATTTGCGCCACCATAACGAGGACACATGGTGCACAGACAGACGGAGCTAGTGAGAAACCCCCCCAGCCTCATTGACAAAGGCCTCACTGCTCAGGCGGTCATTGAATTTTCAAATTAATTTGTAGCACGCTTAACCGTAACGATATTAAATATGTTTAGAGTGGATGGGAGATCTATTTGAATGGCTGTTATGGTTCCTTCTTCCCACCAGGGAGCGCTGTGTCTCCTGTGATGTTTTCTTTAAAAGCAGGAAAAGTACTGGTCCTTTTGGTATTGGACAAGAATTGTAAAGCGCATGCAGCTGTTATGCTTACGTGCCATGGCATGAATGTAGTGTTTTATGGTGCATGCAGACCTACAATGCATCACTGTCAGTTGCTGAGTTGGGATAGTGTTTATGGGAGTGTGAGGGCATGCAGGACACCTGCAATTTATCTAGCCTTATGCATACACGCCTAATCAGAATGCATAGCCTCGTACACTGCAGAGACATAGTTTTCAGCACGTAAAAACATCCAGTTTAATTTACTGTCACATGTAAGACTTTTTGGTACATGGTTTAGAGGTTTCGGTTGTGTTCCACAATATCTTTATTTGCTTTCCTTATCTATTTCTGTGACATTTTCATTGAAATGCTGTTCCTTCTGGTGTTTGTTTTTACCTGACATCCCCCAGAGGTAAAGTTTCTATTAGAGAAAGGTATTGTCTGTGACACCAGTAGTGTGATATCTGTGAATAGTGTGTCGTAGGCTGCTGGCAGTTGGAAGCATAAAACAGATCAGTTTCTGTGCACCAGCGGTAAAGACCCGTCATCCACATGTTGAACAGCAAATATAAAACCTCTAATGTCTACTATGTTGATAAAGAGTGACAGAATGAGAAATATGGACTAATACTTTACCCGTGTCAAAGTTTCCCTCCATAAGCTTCTAATTGGCCATGCTACAGCGTTAGTGCTAAAGCTTAGCAGCGCTATTGCACCACTGCACTCTGAGCTCAGAACCCTTCACCGGCCACAGAGGAAGGAATAAAACACACATCATGATGACAAGGCTTGGGAGAAGGTCAAGAGAGGTAGCCACATTTGTGGACAGAGCCTCAGTAGGAGGAAGAAAAAGAGGGAGAGGAAGAAGGAGAGAAAGGGGTGAAATGGAGGTCGGGTCGCGGATTTAGAAGGAGGTCATAAACGACGGCTATCTTTTCTCCTTTTCTCTGACCCCTGGAAGACCGGTTGAGGAGGAGGCGCGCAGCTGCGTCAGACCCCCGGCTCCCAGAGGAGCCTCTCGGGCCGGGGGGGGGGAGAGCTCCAAGTGAGCTTACTAGTAGGCCCGTTGACAAACTATGGCTCCCAAGCCGTGTTTATGGTGGGATGTGTTTGTTGTTGCACCAATCTGCGTCATGCACAGCTTGACCCCCCCCTCACACTAGACAGCCACCCAGAGTTACTGTAGCAGGCCTCTCCTCCCACAACTCTGGACTTGCGGCCTTGTTTTTTGAGCCACCCTATACCACAATATGAAGCGTTCACTCCCTTCTCTCACCTCCCCTATTTCTTCACTCTTCCACAGAATTGTAAAAGCTCTTCCCTGGCATGTGAGCACATTCCTCATTGTCACCACGCTTTGCAAGGATTATGGAACTTCTGCATTTTTAACACGTGGCTGTGGTCCCTTTTAAGAGAGGCCCTGGCTAATGAACATTAACTTGGCACTGTGAGGAGCCCAAGGCCACTCACTAACTCCCATGTCTCTTTAATTAAAAGGGCAATAAACCAGCTGCCAACGTGATGAGTCTCAGCTGCAGGTCCAGAGAGGGCGATGGCTGGAGCCTGTTGTGACCAGCACAGAGCCCAGTTACTGGGGGCAGACCACGGCTCTTCCCTTTACAGTACATGTATGTAACCCACATACATGGACTGTGGTGGTGGCAGCGCAGTAGCCTGTCACGCTAGCTAGCTGGGAGCCTCTTGGGAGGCGGGCGCTGGTCGGTGGCCTCCGGAAGGTTCCTGAACTATGATAAAACACTATTCACAGTATGATGGAGATACAGCGGAGGGCAGAGTGGGACAATACAGGGACAAATGATCTGAAGCATTTTCCGTGTAGCTAATGGAAGTCATAGAAATCCAGTTTAGTTTTAAAACCATCTAAAACAAGTCACAGAGCAGTACCGTTACTTTAGGCATCTCTTTAAATGATATTACAGTAAAAAGGAAGATACCTGACTGTTTTTTGTTTTCATTTCAAACGCACAGCTTCCTAAGTTATCATCAGTGTGGAAAGTGGGGGGTCAATGTTTAGTAATTGCTTAGTATGAGGGGAAACTGCCATGCTGGCTCTCCCATATTCAGCATGGCTGGCATCTCTTCTTGACTGGCAGACTGTAGTGCCCCACTACTTTACATTTGGCCGTGAATCAGAAGCTCACCCCAAAACACTGCATGGCCCTTCTTACCTGGCCAGCATCTCATCCCAGAGTCACCCATGTTGGTAATGGTGTATGGGCAAAGAACGCTTAACAATGAAAACCTGAAGACCAAGTCGGTCACAACATTGTGTATGGAAAGAAATGGTGTGTTGCTCTATGAGTAGTGTGTGTGAATATTTATCTAGCTGAACGTTCAGACTTCTGTATCGGCCCTGTGCAAAATGAGTAAATGAACTTTCACGTTCAGGCGGAGAAGTGGGACAGGTAACAAAAAACGAAGCAGAGGATAAGAGTCAAATAATGATGGGTAAATAAAGCATTATCTTCCCACCGGGCACACAAGTAGAACATGGACAGGAAAGGGGGGCGGCTCCAGTTTTCCAATGAGTTAGATTAATACAGCAGAGTGAGGCTGATCAAAACAGAGGGGAATTAATGTGTGTTTTGCTAACTAGCGAGAAGGCAGGAAGAGCTGCGGGGAAGGAGCTAAGCGATTCTAGGTCTCTGCTTTCTCTCTCATCTCCCTTTTCTTCTCTCCTGTCCTCAAACCAGTTTCCATGAACGCCTCAGCCATTCCCTAGAGCCCCGAGAACCATTTCAGATATTCATGTGCGTAAGAAAGGTTTCTTCACGTGTGAGCTCATTCACTGCCCCAAAAATAGATAAACCCGGCCAAAAGGAGACGTTTGACGCAAGTGTTTCTATCTGCGGCTATTTTAGACGGCCCTGGTTATTTTTTCTAGTCTTTCTTCTCCCTACTGACAATATTTGTGTGAATTCCACGCATGCTTTACTATAAACCAACACAGCATGACAGACCAAATGTTATGCAAAAGAAAATGGGCCAGCTTCTTGCCAATCCATTATACTCGCCACTATCTTTTTTTTTTATGAGCAGAAAAGTTTAAAGATAGAAAAACCCTAACTTTTGAGAGAGAGAGAGACGTGTTAATGGGAATCATTGCTCACTTCCCCGTCTTGTGTATGTCAATAGCCTCCCCTATTTAATAAGCGCATCTTTCTAGCCGTTGTCTGGATTGGAATACTTTGTTTCTCGCGTCATGGGAATGTAGCACAGAAGTCTCACTAAGATCGTTAATGCATTATTAAGATTGGTGTAATGACCCACCCGTTTTGAGCATGGTATTTTAATATTTAGTGTACATGCATAGTGCTTTGCCTGGAGACAAGATGAAATCCCTTATGAGGAACTTCCTTCAGACAAAGTTGTGTTGAATCCAAAGCACACCATTGGATATGACATAAAAGCAAATGTGCACATGGTAGAGCAATTGTATCGTAGCTCTGCCACCACCGGATAAACAAGCATTACATTTAGTGTTTTCTAGCAGATACTGTAGCTGATACTGTTTTTGTTTTTTTTGCTCGCACACAACTATTTTGGCCCAAACAAGCCGAGCAGGAATTTTATGCAGTGTTTGTGTGGTTTGTTTTGGTTGTGGTACTAGCATACCAAAACGGAGTAAGCTATTATCAAAATGCAGTGGAAAAACAGAGGTTGCATTTAATCAACAGTCTCTGTATATATTTGTATTAGAAATATGAGTCCTTGTTTTCATTATTAACATACATGTTGTGACATACAGTGCTGATGGAACAGGTTAAAACTCTGTCATTTAAGGACGATGTATTTCTCTTCAGGTACTGGCCAGAAGGAAGGAGGGTTCTGGCAAGGTGAAGGTCCTCCTTCACTGGACACCTGAGGACATGTGAGTACGCCCTTCTTTGTCTGTCGGCACCATCTCTTATTAAAATCAGATGGGGATTTGATTAAGTTCTATACAATATTAAGTGTGGTTATCTCAAAACACCAGGAGATTGGGTACGCTCCATCATAGTGAAAAACCAAAATGTGTACAGTCAATGGAATTTATTGGCCTTATCTGGTGTTTTGTGTGCCTTTTTTATATTGTAGGTATTCGTAGAGGTGAATATTGTGGGTACAATGTAAAATCCAATTTCTTTATAATTATCAGGACCTACTGTACAGTGCATTAATCCATTCATCGTTTTTTCTTTCATAAAGTCATACTAGAGATCGGATAAAGTCATACTGTGTGTGATTGTGCATACAGTGTGTGTGTGTGTGTGTGTGTGTGTGTATAAAGAGGTGTAATTATTGAGTGCACACATTCAGTGATAATGAGGAGGTGAAGCGGGCCAATCAAGAACATGCCGTGTCTAGTTCGTCGGCCTGGTTTTATACCATTATACCAGCTGCCCACCCTGGTGTGTTCTCGTGGCTGCTGTTGGTGTGTCTCTTTTAAGGGCAAAGTCAGCACTGAATCATTGCAGCAATTCTAGCCACACCCAGGTCAGTGATGCTCAGGGATTTTATTTTGGGAAGATTTACGCAGTAGTTTTGACCCCCAGAGCTGTGCAGTTTGGATTCACCCTCTAGCTATCCTTAATGTATTGTATTGTTTAAAAAAAAAAAAAAATTCTTATTGTTAAATTTAAACTCAACAAATTAATAATTTTTGTGGGTTGAAATTTAACAATAAGACATAAAAAAAATAAAAAAGTTAAAATTGTTTTTTTATAATTACCTGGTGCCTCAAGAAACTAAATTTCAAATTTGACTTGAGTATAATAAATAATAGACTGTAATTAGAGAATATTCTCATCATGCCCACGTCCCCAATTGAACCCCCCCCCCTCCCGAACATCCGAGAGCAGCGGTAGACAAAGAGAGATGGGGGCAGAGAAGAAAGAGAGCTGGAATGTGGGGGGGGGGGGGGGTGAAGAGGGTCAGCGCTGGGTAGAAGTACGGGGGGTGGGTGGTGTAGCTAACGGCTTAATGGAGGGGGAGAGAGAGAGAATATGACGGACAGATAAGCGACATGGCGGGGAGAGGGAAGCAGAGAGGAGCAATAGGGCGGGTGGGTGTGGTGGCTTATGGCAGAAAAACGGAAGATGAGAAGGTCCCCTTTGGCCCTGCGCAGGGGAAAAAAAAATCCCAGGGCGCGTCCGAGTCACAAGACAGTAAGAGAGCACGCTGGCATTGGCCAATAATAACATGCGTCAATCCATAGAGACACTGTGAGGATGGCTGTATTAAACCTAGACATCTGTAGAGGTATCAACAGCTCAGAAGATTATACTATACTGTGTGTGTGTGATTAATGGCCTCCCTATTAAGCCCACACACACTCCCATGTTCACTCTTTTGCGTGTGTATGGAAATGTTGTGGCCTGGGCTTTGTTTAAAATGCGCAACCACGAGCTTGTTTAGGCATTCCAAGTAAATGTTTAATGTTTTACTCAGTATCTGGGAGGCAATCTAGTGGTCACTGAATTGAAGCTGCATACTTCACTCCTGTGACCCTTGGTAGTGACGTGTGTGTGTGTGTGTGTGTGTGTGTGTGTGCGAGCGAGTGTGTGACCCTGCCTTGGGGTGGCGTTCATTAATGCTGGAGCAAACATTCCCATTCTGACTGATGTTCATTAACTCCATTTGAATCAATGAGTAACCAGGATTTGCAGGGCTGTTGTAAACACAGACCTACTGGCAGCAGCTCCTGGTATAAGAGAGATGTTTGGGAGGGGCAAGATCTCTAGAGGACAGAGCAGGGAAAGCTGATCTTTGATGAATAGACGGACCAATCTATCCATACACACACTCTTGGGAGCTTTGCAATAACAAGCAATCTAATACACAGGTCCGGTCTCAACCCCCTGGATCTCATTGGCCCCCGGTTTATGTGCCGACCCTATTTACACTGATGCGGCATGCATGCGCTGCACTTATTTCACGTTCACGCGCCCAAGTAACTGACGTCTCATCTAGCTCAGTAGGCTAGGACTGTAGCTAGCTGGCGTGGTAGCCTACACTGATGTGAAACATGTCTGCAGTGTGGCAATTGGAATCGGCCAAGGACAACGCAATTGGTGCATCCCTAATAATGTTATTTTTTTCAATTTAGACAGTCAAAGTATCAAGATACCACATCAAGCTAGCTTCTCTTAACGTTCAAATAACTAAGCTATTGGGGTGTTTACATAAAACTCCGCACCAATCAACTTTTAATCTACTGTAATAAGATAATAAGGCATTTTGCACTACATAACGGGCATGATTACCTGAATAAGGTCCCCCTTAAATGCTGTGGCACCAACAGTTTTAATGGTATTGTATAGGAGTTAAGTGTTTTAGCATCACATCAGGACCTCAGTTTGCCACTTGACCATGATGATAGCAGCTGACCTAAACACAAGCTTTTCCAGTGTTGGAGCTTAAATAAAGCGTTATCTTCATTTAAACAATGCTAAACATTAGTATTGCTCACCCTAGGTGTTAAAGTATCAGTCAAACACAATTTTGAGATTGGACTAAACAGGGTTTGATATCTGTGGTTCTGTCTTATTAACCTGCTCCGCGGCTGCACAATCTCTGCTGCTTTGCAATGCACCTGAGATTCCATTATATATACAGTAAGCTGCTATTTTATGAATAATAAACCCCTTTATTTCTTCAAGGCTTAGAGCCTGCTATCAATCCAGACTGAAGGAATGGGATCCACTCTGGGGGGGGGGGGGGGGGGGGGGGGGGGGGGGGGGGGGGGGGGGGGGGGGGGGGGGGGGGGGGGGGGGGGGG
>JAOEHI010051381.1:0-18782 GCA_025447815.1 Percopsis transmontana | reverse complement strand
AACAGGTCGTGTTGATACAAACTCTCTGCCTACCCGGGTCTGCTTTTGGGTTCACATTCCCCGCTACTCACAACAGTGCCAGATAATTTAAAACAAAACCAGTTCCAAATAACGGAGGTGCCCCCTATTTTTGGAACAAGTTTCCTCTCCTGTGGCCTGGTCTCCCCGTCTGGTTCCAACACTCTTTTCAGACAATATCTTTCTTCATATGTTGTCTCTATTGATTAGCCTAGTACCTAGCTTAAGTGTAAACTAATGTAATGGCCACTCCCTTTTTACCACCTTACAAAAAGGCTGATATAGGCTAATATAGCGAATATGATTTACTTTTTTATTTGCAACAAAGTGTTCAAACCACAAATGAACTTTTCAAGAAAATTAAATGCCTTATTTTTTAGAATTAGGCTATTATTAATTAGTCACGGTGATGATGGTATTGCAAAATCCATGTCATGGCGCAACATCACACCGGTGTATCGCCCACCCCTAATACACACACACATTAAACACACTACTCACTACACACACTACACACACACATAAAGCTATCAATGTGGTCAGACAGCACCTTAGGCACTGGTTCACCCCACTGGAGTGACAGGCACAAATACACACCCAAACGCACACACACACATGAGCCCATGCATCTCAATGCCAATGTATTACCGAGCTGTTGAAACGGCAACATCTGCTATTCACAGGGACGAAAGGCATTGCGCATGTATGTCTGGCCGTCAGCATAAAGAGCCAGTGCAAGGATAGGAGCAATGTTGAGTGTAGCCTCAGCACAGAGAGAGGGGGAGAGGGGAGGAGAGGAGAGGAGAGGAGAGGAGAGGGGAGGAGAGGAGAGGGCAGGGATGGAGTGGAGAGGAGACTATTAGAAGAAGCTGCCAGGCAGCCATTTCTGCTCATTAAAAGCTGCAAAACATGGCTGGCCAGATGCTTTTGGCCTGCCCTCCAAGTTTTTGTCTGTGTCCTGAAGTTCCAATATCTTCTTCATGGAATGAATTCTTTCATCTTTTCATAATACTACACCGTGTGTCTTATTTGTCAAAAAAATATGTGTCCAAATTAGCTCATAAAATGAGACAAGCTAACAGCTGCCAAAATATATCTTTCATAGGCACCTAGTTTATGACCATATCATAAACCATCAATGGCGAAATAGTCAGTCACATATTGGGGGGGACAGAGTCAGTTAATTTTATTGTGGATTAAATGTACATTCATTCACAGAAGTAACAACATACCTCAATTCTCAATCCAAATCAGAGAAATATTGTAGATGGACGAGGGACGGTGAGCCACAAGTCATATTTACTAACTCTTAGCTAACTCATAGCTAACTCTTGGCTGACACAAACTATAATATGGATTAGCTAATAATAGCAATTAGTATTTACAATTCATCACATCGAGGTTGAGCTCAGCAGTGATAAAAAAAATGAGGACAACAATATAAAAGATTAAAGTATTCCAACCAAAGGCTTGTTTTTCTGCGTCAAAGATTCAGACGAGGTGACAAGATGAGTTTAAAATTCTCCGGTACAAAGGTGAAGCGTAAATCATGACACATAGGAAAGTGCAATAGATTTGGGAAGTGGGCTGGCCGGGCTTTGAAATACGGAGCAGGATAGAAAGATACACAACAGTCACATCGATTTTGACCGCATAATCACAGTCATAAATTATTGGGGGTAACAAATTGGCTGTCTATGAACATTGAGGGGGACGAGTCCCCCTGTCCCCCCATACTATTACGCCTAGGTAAACTATAATTTATTATGAATAATAGTACCTCAGAAATACCATAAACACATAACATAAACATCCACAACAATAATCTTAGTTAAAGGGTCATTTACTGTAAGACGTTCCAAGTTGATAATTCTTGTTACCAGGAGTAAAAGTCTCGAGGTAACTCTTCCAAAAATGTCGATATCTGACTGTATGGCCAGTGGCTTGAAAGCATGCTCCCTTCACTAATAACTTGCCATCTCTCCTCGTCTCTCTCTTGACAGCCTGAGCCTCAGAAATGCTGGCGGCTTTCCTGGCACAGTGACATCAATGTCTCTTTAACCCCTCAACCACCCCCCCATTTCCCTGCGACAAACTCGACCTTGTTGAAAACAAAACATGTTGACTTCAGCAGCCTACGTTACAGTAAGGAGTTCCAATCCAACTTGCTCTCTGGTTTGTTGCAGCGCAATCATGTGGTCCATTAAGGTACGTTCCTGTATTGTAATGTGTGCATGCCTACGCAGTGCGCATTGACAAACGGAAGCAAATTGCGGCTGAGGAAAATACAACCACATCTTGGGATATTTTGTACAGCATTAGAATTACAAAGAGACACATTTTGTGTGTTTCAATGTTTTTTCAATGCTTCCCGTTTTTGTTTTATAGGAACGTTTTATTTGGTTATTATTATTGCTATTCAATATATCCAACCATATTAATCAACTGTTACATACAGTTTCATTCATTGCCATCAACTTTGTGTTTTTTCCTTTTTCTCATTTCGGGCCTCCATAATCAACATGCACATGGGTGACCGTACAGATACAGAAACCTGCCGGCTTTTAAATCCGGGATGTTGCGTAGAAGTTGAAGTACGCAGTATTTTCTATATGTAGCATTTATAAATGAGGCCCCAGGTCAAAATGGGCCAGAATTTAACCTATAGTGTATGTATTAAATCGTGTACATGTATTAATCTAGAGTATTTAATCTAAGGTGGATGTGTCATGGTGTGACTATGTTGCTATTATTGCAGTTATACCAACTGTAATGATACAAGCCCACAAGTCCAGAAAATAAGTTGTACTTACTTAATATAACAAAGCCCAATTAAGGGGACGTGATAATAACTGAGCCAAAATCACAGGCTGAAATTTAAAAGTTCACTGAGGTGCGTTTACACTGGAGTGAGTTTGTGATTTCACATGAAAGGTACACACCAGTCAAGACTGTTTAATTACAATGTTTAAATTACATTGTGCAACAGTGGTTCATTCATGTTAAACAAGGCAGTTGAAGAGTGCTCATGGTTCCTCAGGTCTACTTGCCACCACAAAAGTTTATTTTGAAACCTTTGCAGTCCTGCAACTTTTAGTAGTAGCGATCAAGTAGGCAAGTAGTGGACGGCTTAGCAGTTAACGGGGTCACTGGTCACTGAACCAGTAGGCAACATATACTGTAGGCCTATACACCAGAAATGAAGAGTTGGGCGGGCTCACTCTAGACACACTTTCACACTTTGTTACCTGTATAGGGACTATTTGTTCATATTGCTATCACCACGTAATAGAATAACAATAATGTTCACATACTGTACTATTAAATATCCACATGGGGTCACATGGTCTCGTTTATCCTCAGGAACCGCCACATAGAAAGATATTAGCTGTAGTTGATATTGTGTGAAATTGTGTAATTCACCATGCCATATGGTGAAACTAACACATATTGTATAATTAGTAATGTCATACACCCTCTAATTGAGATAATTTGTCCTTAATTGAATTCTATTGGTATTAAAATACACTTGATACTGCTAGGGACTGTCGCACATGGCTTCAAGAGAAGAACTACAATAATAATCAATTCCTTCTTTAACAGATGATGAATTTAGATTCACTATCATGAATAGCATGACTAGCATGGATTCACACAGTAATAGACTATCTTTTATTCTCTATCAATGGCAAACTGTACATAGCAGAATGTACAGTCTGACCTACAACCCAACGAGCATTTTTCATGTTTCAAGTTGTCGAACCCAAGCAAGGAAATGGTCCAATGTCGCAGGACAATTGAGAAGAGTGAGTGTTTGATTGGACGGCTTCTAAATATAGGTCAAATCGCCAGACCGTAAGTGAAACCCAACTGACTAGTTTCTAAAGCAGCTTTCACTGATCAACCTTCAGAAGTAGGTTACAGAGGCCCACAGCCCTGTGAAAACACGGTACTTTGTGTATGGATTAGTCCTAAAGGCTTTATTTCAGGGAACTATAATCTTGGATATTTAGGTTTATATACCACAGTGTTAAGCATATTTAAAGCCTGTATTTTTTTAAAGCAATAATCTCAGATGTTGCAGTGAAATTGGAAATTTGGTAAGATGGATGTGGCTTTTGACCCTTTGGGCTTGACGCTGATGTCTGAGACGGCCGTGTTGGGGTCAAGATCCGGGTCAGGCGTTAGAGTGATGAATTGGTTGGCCTAATGTCTGATAGGGAAAATGTTATCCTAAGGAACAGATGTGAGTGAATAGAGAGTTGTACCTTACACTATTGGTTCCAATTACTGTGTTTTTACATTCAAAAATAACATGTCCATAACTCATAGATATGGATAATTTATTTTGGCCGTTGTGTGTCAAAAAGTTTGCACAGCAGGGTGTGAGTGTATTTGTGTGTGTGTGTGCATGTCTACACATATGTGTGCACAGTATGTAGTGTTTGTAGATTGCACGCTTGTCCCTTCCGGGAGAGTTAGCGTTCGCTGTGCGTTTGAAAGAGGTCCCTGGATGTCTCATTAAAACGTGAGGCTCCTCGCTTCGCCAGCCACGCGTGGCTTTGTCTAGACTCTGTCCTCACCGGTCCCCCTTTCTAAATTAACAACACGCTAAATTAACAACACTTACGCCAGCGTCGAAGTAGCGCCATCTGTGTTTCAGTGCGCTGCAGAAATACACAAGAAAGTTTTGTGGTGGTGTCTAAGTTATCCTCTAAATAACTTGAAGGGCAAAAAAGAAAACATTTCTATTAACAAAGAGATTGATGTTTTTTGTAATTAACAAACAAAACTTTCAAGCAGGTTTGGTGGTTTAGAAATAATCACCTAAAGGGACCAAAAAACCGGAAGAAAACACAAGATTTCTTAAAATCTTTCCACATATTTCCCATTTCAGGGGTCGGAGAGGGGGGGGGGTCCTTGTCCACTTGATGGCCTAAGTATAGATGGTGTCTGTGTTAAATGCAGGCTTGTGAAGCCCTCGGAGACTGTGGCTGTGATTAAGGGCTATAAAAATAAACTATAGCTATAAAAACCTAACTTCAACTTGGAGAAATAAGGAGCGATTGGCTCTCTCCGAAACGTGACATATTTTCTGGCGGGACTGACAGATGGGAGCTCTGAGGAACATTAAGGGTTAATCAGCCGTCAGCGGAATCAGTGAACAGTCGAGCACACATGGGCATGCCCAAAGAAGATCATGCGCGTACAGGGACATGTATGGACGTGCACAGTACACACACACACACACACACACACACACACACACACACACACACACACACACACACACACACACACACACACACAGCTATGCTGCCAGATGGACATAGACTCCATCCCCCTGAAGGTCACTAGCTATACAGCCACAGCCCAGAACCGGCACCAACCCATTAAGAGGTGATTGGCCACAATAAAAATCCATTATTTATAAAGAAAAATGCATTTAAAGCATGAGCTCAAAGCCAGTTACAAGAGAAACACTAGCCAAACCCATTTTAGAGCACTGCTACTGCATTGTTTTGATGTTGTTTTGGATCGCACTGCTTTTGAACCAAACTCAAAACAATGTTTTTATCTACTGGGGGGAAATAGGACCAGCAGCCTATGGGAAAATATAGAGATTGCAGCTTCTATTAGGCTCTATTTCAGGAAACAAATGTGGTTATTTTATTATTTGATCATTACATTCCCAGTTGTGTTTTACTGGATTCCTTTTTATGCAGACATCATTTATATTTGTTCAGTTCACACCCACACACACACACACACACACCCACACACAGTTGTCCAATATGTAGCTGTGGAGCTACAGTATAACAGTTATTTGTGTCAGGAGCATTTTTATAATGGTCAGTGAGAAGAAGATAGCCCACCCACACCTACACAGGGGAATCAAACCAGTGATCCTTGTGTTCAGAGACTACATTTCAAATATGTGACAATCACACACTTAGTCTATGGTTGCTTACAGTAATACATACCATTCCATTCATACGCTGACCTTGACTCCCAATGTTTTGCTTAGCCTTGACGTATTATTTTTGTGTTAACCTCTATATATACAGTAGTCGCTCTGCTGTAGGGTTAGGTTTAGTTAGTTAGTCCAGGTTTAACAAGTCATCCCCGCATCTTCCGGGCAAACTTAGACAGATAAAAAGGAGCAAGCTAATGGGATGCAGCAGACATATTAGCATCTTTGCTAACAGTTTGTGCATCTTGCGGTGAGTCGCATCATTCCCCCCAGTCAGAAGGGGCAGAGTGAAACCACCCACCATTAGAATCACAGTCAGATCACTTTTCATTGCTCACCCCCTTTCACTGTTCACACGCTCAAGCCAGAAGATATGTTTGCTAGGACGCAGACTGGCTGCCTACTGGAAGCGCTGCATTACTCAGCATCTCATCGACACCGTAGTCAACACCACACCAAGGAAATAGCTGCTGGTGTAACCACCACGTTCTTAGTCTGCCACAAAACTATAGGATAGAAAAATAGTCAGAAAGTGAAACCTTAACCCTAGATGGGAGACAAGCAGCCATCAAAACTGTTAACATGCTGTTATTAATAGGGCTGGGTATTGGCAAGGACCTCACGATACGATACATATCACGATACAAGGGTCACGATACGATTACATCATGATACATTGCGATACTGTGCATATTGCAATATATTGCGATATTCCACATAGTTCACTGAAAATGTAAAAAGAGAGCTGAAATACCACACATCGGCTTTATATTTTTAAGGAGCTGCTGTAATTTTGTCAGCTGCGTCCGTCATGTTGCATCCAAATTTCACTCTACCAGAAAAGGGGGCCGTCAATTCTAGGCAACTAGCCATACTGCGACATCTAGTAGTTGTAGTTCACACACTGTATGGATTTTTAGCACAGCCCTAGTTATTAATTAATATATTTTAATTGTTTTTAATTTTAATTAGTAACTAGGCCTATTCTAAGCCAAGGGATGGTTACACAGAGACTATTCAAAAAGGATTCTAAGCATGCATTCTTTTTAATTCCTTTTATAAACTTTATTTTTTAAGTCCTTAGTCAATTACATCCTAACACTCTCCCTCTCAATGTTTGTGTACTCGACACAATGTTTAAATTTTTTTGCGCCTAAAGACACGAGACAATTTGTCCTAAATTTAAACTTCACGCGAGGCTAAAACAAACACCCGACTTGACAGCGGAATTCAATTAGTAGCGTTACACTGTGATCCAAGTGTGCTGTTTTAATTAGTGGTGCCAATCTCAGTACTAGCGTGGATGTCTCTCTAGAGGCTGCAACAAGCCTCGTCTCTCTCTCTCTCTCTCTCTCTCTCTCTCTCTCTCTCTCTCTCTCTCTCTCTCTCTCTCTCTCTCTCTCCCTAATGCCTCGCTGTTTACAGCTCACACAGAGGGATGTGTTGGTCATGACATAGGCCCACACACAGTTACATATGCAAGCACACAATTAAAAACAAAACAGGCACACATAATGACGCCACACTCACAGACAAGCAAGGTGAATCTTCTGAGTTAGTGTCTAAATTAGTGCCTGAATCAATTGGATAGATTAATAGATCTTCAAAGAAAGGTTCAAAGATGACTGGCAGATGACAGGAGAAAGATAACCAGTAAGATTAAGCGATGAACACTGGGCAGTATATTTAATAATTTCAGACTGAATCTCAGAAGGAATCAAAGAGGGTCTAGATTTGTATTACTATAGTGACCACTAGAGACCCTTTAGGTCACTAATGAAAACCCTAACCCGAAAAAGAGCACCTTCCACACTGTGGAACATTGTTCACCACCGCTCCTCTGATTACAAGTTAAGGTTCCAGTGTGGTAGTTACAAGCCACTGAAGCACATGTGCAAATATAAAACACCCCCACGCGTGAAAAGGACACATACTTACACAAATAACTTACCACACCATTGACCCCTCTCATTAACACAGCTTTCTGTTAAGGACATCTGCCAATAAGCTCAAGTTTCAATCTTAACACACACACACTCACACACACCATATGTTCCTCTATAAATGCGTTTTTCAACCAGTTTCACCTCTGCACTGAGTCAGTCTGTTGGAAACAGCCACAAATGGAGAAACAGGAAACACCTTGGCACTACACTGCCAGCATCGATTTGTGTGTGTGTGTGTGTGTGTGTGTGTGTGTGTGGGTGTATGAGCTGAGATGAAAGGAGCTAAATGAACAGCGGCAGCTTGGGAGGAGAAGGTACGAGAAGCTAGAGACAGGAAGTGGCACTGCGAGGATTAAGACTTCTCCAATGTCCATGTGCACGCTTTACAAAGTCTGTGTTTGACAATGTGGCCTGATTTTTTGTGGTCCAAATCACTGTTGTCAATCAACGTTTATTGACGCAAATGACCCAGTTCATTATACAGTAGAAATATGTCAGTATGTCACTTGTCAGTATGACAACGGACACAAAACACACACATTGAGTGGGAAAGACAGATAATCCTACAGCCTACTTTAAAGTAAATAGATTTACATTTACAGCATGTAGCAGACACTTTTATCCAAAGCGACTTACAATCAGTACATTTGTCAACAGTTGAACCGGTTAAACACCAGTTATTGCAAGCAAACAACATTCTCTTAGAATAATGACAGCATCATGTCGGTTTCAGCCAACTCAACTCATAGACCTATGGCCATAGCGCTTCACTGTGATTGGCTGGGAGTATTGCGTTGTGCTGCTATGGGTGACCCCTGCTGGTCACCTGGTGTCACAGCAGCAGGACACACAACTGGGAGACCCTTCAGTCAGAGATGCAAAAAGAGAAATATAAATAATGTTAGCGTGTGTGAAAGAGAGAGAGAGAGAAGGGGCGGGGTCTTTAGCTCCATCCATCACCCTCTAGTCTTATGTCATATTTACACAATGCAAACTGCCCAACCGACCCCATGCTGCAGGTCACTGCTAATGCCTCGCTATTGAGAAACAGACGTATGCTATGCTTTTGTATGTCTAGATAATGTATTCAATATGCGTCTTGAAATGTTTTATTTAATGGTACTATGATGAAACATAAAACACAGTACAAATGCAATTAGGTGCAAAAAAACACACAAAAAGAATGTTTACATAGTGTACAGCGATTTTTTCCCTTTGAAAGTAGTTTAAAGAGAACTTGATGAAAATATAGGAGAAATATAAAAAAATACAAGGCGCACGCCTTCCCAGAGGATGTTGTTAAATTTAAAGTGGTGATAAACAAACCCTCTTTCACTCAATGAGTTGTTAGCCATCTTTGTTATAAAGTGGCCCTTCTTTAATGATACATCTCTGTCTCCAAACATCAATCAAAACAACTCAAAAATTATAATCACCATCATAAATTAGATCATTTTTTAAATCATTTTTATAGAGCCTTTTGGTTGAGCCACGCATGATTGGGGGAATGCAATTTGAGGAATCCGCGCACTCTATAATTACAGGGGTTACAGTGGCTCTGATAAACACAGAACAAAGAATTAAAACTTGATAGGTTCAGGCAAACCTCCCACGCCCAAAGGAATGTTACCCGCTCGATGACAGGAGCAGTTACGCTGTGGCTGAGGAGGTTTGCAATCAGTTTAAAAAGTGGAAGTTACAGCATGCGAGTCTCAACACTTGACACACCTACATTGTCTTGGTCCTGCCGAGTTTGGCCGGGAAAGATGGCGTACCATTTAGTTTCACATGTAACTAGGGGTACTGTGGGAAAGGTCTTAACAGGGTTATATGTAATGCATAGTCTGCATTACATGTATCAGCCACTCAACACTGTATTGGGCATTATTTAATTAATTAATGTATTTAGGCTGCATTTTAACCATTGTACATATAGTGGTGGTAAATTGGTTTAACATGAGAATTTTAGTAGTAATGTAATAAGGTAAACATTTAAACGCACTAGCTTCTCGGAATATACAATGGTCTTTTACCGTTTTAGTTCACTTTTAGTTAACCATCTTTATCCCGTGAGGATTTACTGCAGATTTTCATGTCTTCTTATCTTTGGAGAGAGATAAGGGCATCACTCTCATAGTTTTTAAAAGGCTGTCAATGGCTTCCCTTTGAACTTAATGCCTTTCCTGTATAGTATCTTGAGAATGATGCTCAATTCAAGGAGCGCATACGATTTTGTGCACAATAATACACTAGATGTGTTCATTTAGGGATGCATACCTTGTGATTACACACTACAGGCAAATGGAAACATAAACCTTAAATATACATCTCTTTCTTAATCATGTAAACAATTCATTTTGCAGGTAACTCTTGCCTAATATTTTATCTACAACCTCTTTCTCTCAGGCTTTCAGCTTTAAACTTCACTTGAAATAATCAAAAGTTAGTAGACCAAGTTAGGGTTTAAGTTAGTTATGAGTGCTGCTGCACAAAAATTTTAATATGTAGGTCTTGCTATTTCTAAGCATAGACTATTTATATCTATATTCTACGGTAGCACACACTTCATACAGTGCATAACTTTCTTTTCTTACCGTAGCTAGGGAGAAAAAGTGACTGTAGAGCGATTTAGCCTCAGAAAAAACCTGGTAAAAAAAGGCTTCCCGTTGCTATTTTCAGCATTGAAAGCATTGCCCATTTCCACCACAGCGAGCTAGTAGCGCACTAGCTAAAGCTACTGTAGGGACATACATAATGCATTACCCCGACTTTAGAGGGCTTTTCTCTGAAGAAATTACATCACTCATGAAATGTCTTATAGACGGCGGCATCCAAGAGGCTGTTCAGCATGCGTGTCAGCATTGCGTTGGACGATGGCGTGAGCTAGGCTGCGTACATGACAAGCAGCAACAAAATGAGGACACTATGAATGCCAAAAGGATATGATGAGAAACTAAAATTTGCTCACCAATGGTATGAGTATGAGGAATATGAGACAGAAAGATAAATATGAGGAAGGACTACAGTATAAATGAGGTTGTATAATGGCACAAATCTATAAAGAGCAGTTGGCTTTGAAATAGCACCCCGGAACTAAATATTTCTGCCCCATCTCACTGTTGGTGTTTTAAACACAACTGTGTACATGGATGTGGGGGGAGGGGTAGACAACGGTGTGAGCCCATTGGAGCTATGGGGGGAGGAGTAGAGAGGAGTGTGAAACACTTAGCACTCAGGTGTGGGAGAGACGGATGGAGCTCACAGAGTTTGAAACCAAAACAACGCAGGTTTCAACCTCAAAGAGGAGAATAGAGCTAGAATAAAGTGATACTGTAGTTACAGAGTTTAGTGGGCTGGAGCCATTAAGTAACATTGCCCATCATCAAAACAACTGCATGTCAAACTGCCCAAGAGCGTAGAGACGTAAGCATGGCTTTAGCAGTGTGACAGCACTAACGCTAATGCTAATAGGTAAATTATTAATTGTTACAATCATTATTACAGTTTAACAAAAAAAGGCCCTGCAGTACATGTGCCTTTAACATAATGCAACACGACAAGAACACAAAGCACAGCGATGGGAGCACTGCTCCCATCTGTTTAGTGCACCGGAATGGCGGACACATTTAATCCTGCCGATTTCAAACTCGGGAAGAAAGGTGCGCACGTTCCCAGACACTGATTGGACTCTCACGCCTTAAGCAAGACATTTGTGACTACCACAGAAATCGGACGCCATTTGTCTTAAGCACATGAAAAAAATGATGCCCTTTAATGAGCATTAGCGGGAGTTCGTGTTGTCTCTCTCTCTCTCTCTCTCTCTCTCTCTCTCTCTCTCTTCCTTTCTCTATTTAGCGGTGCTATAAATAGCGAGCAGTGCTGCTGTCTCTCATATTTCATGTGTCAATGGCTCTCAGAGTCACTGGTGAAGAATGGCCTCCACATATAACGCCTTTCCCTTTCCCCACGTCTCTCGTCCCTTGTCTCCTCTCCTAATTTCCACACTACTCTGCTGCCTCCTTCTCTCCTCTCCTTTTCTCACCTACACAAAACGCTCCATCGTCCTCACCTTGTCACTTCCCCTTTCACATCCATTCTTCTCCGGCTTTTATACCAGAGACTTTGTGTCGTGTTTACAATCAGTGACTAAATCCTCGTATGTAGGCCGATAACCAGGGGGCAAATGAGAGCGGGGAGGAAACGGGATTGTGTCTTCAATTACTGCCTTTCTCTGGGTTTACAGGAGAAGAAAAAAAAAACATTGACTCACACTGCCGCACAGTATACTGTATACTGTATATACAGTATACTGTATACTGTATATACAGTGGGGTTGTGTACACCCTAACCTCATAATGCTCAGTGTATACTTCAGACTCGGTAACAAAGGAATGAAAATTCCATTCGGAGCTCGCAGGCCTTGAAGTCATTGTCTAACATACTGTACTGGGATACAGACACATTGTTCCCTTCAATACAACGACAAAAATCAGTCCACTAAAACATTTTCTACTGGCAGCAAAACGGAGTCTAAACAGTATGTAAGGTGTGTTCGATATTTATGAAATCTTAAAGCATCCCATATCTAGGTGGTGATTGGAAAAGGGAAGTTTGATCGGAGAACTTCACTGTATCCCTTCGCAATAGGTCTACATTCACATAGCATTTTATTCATTTAGCACTTTTGTAAGTCCATTTGGACACTTTTATCCAAACTGACTTACATTGCAGATCAAAGTTAATACTTATCGGTATGAGAGATTGGTCTACTGTAACTAAGCTATCAGAAACCATGCAGGACTTTGAGTAATAAAATCTCCCAGGGAATTGACCCTCATCCAAGAAGCAGTGCAGATGCCTTAAGTCATCAGTTCTTTGCGCAGCTCAACTTGACAAATCCATTCATTAGGTGCAGAGAAATGGTCTAAGAGCAGCAAACTTATTTAAGCTGTACTCAGAAGCGCTTTGTGGTTTGCCCACCTGCTCCATACAAAGGCTTTTAGTGACATTTTTAACTTGACAACTGAAATGAAGCTTTTAAAAACTAGTTCCACGACAGATGACAGAATAATAAAAACTACAAAAACCTCCCGTTTCATTCCATTTCCATGTCATTGCATTTCCCATGTGCAAAAGCCCTGTTTTCTTTTTAACATCAAAGCCGATTAAAATACCTCAATATCTTTACGTCCCAGATGAACTTAAGTGAACGAAAGAAAAAGAACATTCTCTAAGCACCATATTAGGACAGTTTCAGACATGTTTAATAGTTTTAGAGCTTTTCCAGTGCAAACAGTGTGGTCTGTCGTAAAACTGTATGCACACTATAGAACATCGCCTAATGTTTAGTCAATTCCTTCCCTTTCTACAAATCACAGTAATCTACTAGCTCTCCGACAACAAGCCTCTTTACAAGCAGGTGGGAATTTGATGAATAATAAAGGTAATGGAGTCTCCATTGTTGGCCCAAATGATTCCCAATAACGCCCCACTTGCAAACTATAGACATAAGGGTAAACCGCTATTTACCTGCCACAGCACTCTTTGTTGAAAATGACTGAATGACCCTGTCAGACAAACACTTCAATGGGATATGAAGAACAGAGGGATAGCGATTGTTAATTAAATAGCTAATTTCATTACAACAAGCAACAGCTCTGATTGTTTAAAAAGAAAAACTGAGGACACTTGCTTCTCCCCTAAATAGTCAATAACAAGCCAGGTTTTTGGGCAGTAGCCTAAGTTATACTGTACACTTCAGTATTCAAATGTCTGATTTGTGTGATTTGTTTGCAGGAGACTGTGTAGGGAAAACTATTGAGCTATTTTATGGGGTTGATAATTAAATAAGCTGAGGCTGTTTGGTTAGTCAAACATGACAAGCAGCTCCTAAGAGCCTCTTAAGACACACTCACGCCCTATTGTTTAAATGTAGACTATGAACATTTTGTGTATAGCCAAAGTCAACAGACATTAAGCATTGTCATGTACTTGTCATGTCATGTACTAAGTCAATTTGTCATTCAGTTGTCCGGGTAAAAAAGTGACTTGTACAGAAAATAAATGTTAGTAGTGTATCATGCCTGAAGGCATTTGTCCCCTTGACTAAAGAAGATGAGGTTAAAACAGGTTATATCACATTGTATTTATCAGAGAAGGAGGTAGCAATAAATTACATCCTATGGTGTTTCTATGTAGCCTAAGCTAGGTTGGGGGAGTAGCCCAGTTAGCCACTTATTTGTTGAGAACATAGTCTAGCCTAGTCAAATCAGCTAGTCTACAGAAATTAGCGGGAAAACTGAAATTATACAAGATACAGTATCTTGTCAGTCAAATAAAGATGGCAGATTCAAGTCTTTTTAAAGATTCAAATCATTTCACTCTGTTCAATGAAAGGATTCGTTCTCACGTTCAGTGATGTTTCCGGTTTCCCAAAACGTCCCTAGTCACTCCTGACCGAGATGCCCCGTTCTCGAACAATGTCACTCCATCATTGAACGATACATACATTATTCCTCGACATTCAGACTTGAAACAGCATTCGGTCAGTTACTCAAGTGAATCGGTCAGTCCTCCCAACCAATGACATGGCCCTAAATATGCCCCCTCCTCCAAAGGGATATTTGCTCATGTTAGAAACAGAAAAAATTATTTTAATACTAGGTAAGCCATAGCAGACTTAATGCAGTCAAACGTTAACAAGCCAGAGATATTTTATATAATTAATGAGTGCACGGCGTTGAACGAATCATTTGATTCACTTAAAAGATTAGTTCCTTTTAAAGAAATATAGCTGTTATTTTTAACCAGCTATCAGGCTACTTGCCCAGTCGAGCAAGAAAAATTCTCTTTCACTTGCCCCCTCAAAAATCCACTTGTCACGGACAAGCGGACCATCGCATGCACCATCTTTGGCGTTACAGACTTGGTCTGTCTCATCTATTTAATGTCTCTGGTATAGCCTGGAGTATGAGTAAACATGGCCACCACTGGCTGTGAGTGTATAAGCTGGCCACTAGCTTGTATCTGATGCCATGTTCAACATAACCTGGCCCCTATATTTCTAGCATTAAGTCATAATGTCACACTTAAAGGGACAGTGTGTAATTTCGACTGATGCAAAGATCCCTGTGCATGTGCCTGGATAAGCAGCATGTGTGCTTTCAATATTATTCCAAACACAACAATCCACAGCTCCGCTTGAAAGAAGTTCTTTTTAATCAGCCCATAATAAATAAATAAAATCCCAGACTTCACAGGGCTACATGTCTTCCATCTAAAAGTATCAAGACTGAACTTGCATTACAACTAGAAAGTAGTTTTTAAAGAATATTTTAATGGCGATTTGAAATCAGATGCTGATGCTGCTAAGGTATTATGAATATTGTAAATC
Source organism: Percopsis transmontana (assembly GCA_025447815.1). NCBI lineage: Eukaryota > Metazoa > Chordata > Actinopteri > Percopsiformes > Percopsidae > Percopsis > Percopsis transmontana. The sequence goes on along the minus strand of JAOEHI010051381.1, from coordinate 3,451 downwards.
CCCTGCCAAAAGAGGTTTCAAAAGCATGAAATGATGCTACCCCTTTAATACTGTGGTGACAGAAACTCAATTGCTTTTATTACATATAGTCCATATAGTATATACAAATAGTCCTACCCATAAGTAGTATACATTCATCAAATAATATTTATCAGATTTGTGCTTGAAAAATATCTCCATACTTTCAGAGAAGGTATGGAGCTGGTCCCTAATAAAGTATTTTTTCAGGACATTTAACCTTGTTCTAATAGAGAGACATGGGGCTGAATATTGCGACTAAATATTGCGGTTTGGTTACCTAAATGGTTTGTTTCCACCTCTGTTGTAGTGGGATACCAAACTGCTGAGTAGCACTTTAGGATAAAGAGGAGATCTTAGGCTGGCTCAGGACACTGTGTGGGTATGAACAGAGCTGCCGGAAAGGCATTAAGGGTCAGACAAAAGCTAGAGTCCACTGCCCAGACATCACATACACACAAAAACATTCAACAAGGTGATGTAAGGCTCAACCTTAAAGTTCAGAAACCTCTGCAAAACAGCAGGATAATGATTAAAATTTATAAATCAAATGTTTAAATAAAAATTTATATATTCACACAAAAAACTGAAAACACAGAAATAAAACAGACACACAACTATACCTAAACATAGAGATGCACGATATTTTAAAACTCATTTTGGCCGATTGCTGATGCTGATACCGTTATATATATGTATACACACATACATCTTTTTTTTGCCTTTGATTCTACCCTAAATGTATAATTTTACAAATGTACATTCAAGAAATAATTTCAATTTGGACTATATATAATATATGCCACATTTTTTTTTTCAATGTAAATCTCATCTTACCTAAAAAGGTTTTTATGACACATCCATGAGACAATAATAATATTATTGGCCAGGCACATCGGCAGACATTTTCATATCTGCCGATACTGAAAAAAGATAGGACCACCATCTTTTAATCAACAAGCAGGCAAGCAGAGTCAATATTCTTTAATTGAATTCCATGGTTAAAACTGCTGCAGTTGCAGAAGGCTTAAATGAGATGAAGGGTAATAATGATAGTTTGAAGAAAACCGCACAGAGAATCTGAGCATCTTGAGATTTTTTTGAACCAAAGCACCCCATAATAAAAAAATAAATACAATCCCAGACTTCCCAGGGCTATATGTCTTTGTCTATTTGGAGTCTGTATCTTCCATCTTAGAGAATCGATAAGGAACTTGCATTACAGCCTAATTATAAAGTAATCTAATAAAGCGTTTGTAATTATAGGTCCCGTATTATTCAGAAAAGGCTTGAGTGATGTTCTGGAAAGAAATAAGTGATCAAATAATTACATAAATAAACAAACATTAAAGGGACACTCCGTGTTATGTGTCCTGAATTACCCTTGTGGTTGAAACCAGTGTTACAAAAACTCTCTACTGCTCCCCCTGAAGCATTCATAGCTTCCAACCATTCTTGACCCCTTCTCCTACAGCCATGTGCACTTACAAGCACAGTATTGTTTCCAACATAAACAGTGAGCTGGGGAGGCCATCAGAGGTTCTGGCGGCACTATTTAACAAGTGTCAAGTCTAAGTTTACGACAATATTTATTGGATGGAGTTGGATGTGCCATTCTCTCAGTAATCTGAAATACATTCTACCAATACATAGGCTTTCCATGCATAACTGTTTTCTCTCACAAAGACAAATAACTCTGCGAACACTCCCAGCAGCTCTCAGGATGACCGGTGCTACTTTGTGCACTACAACACCCATCTTTGTGGAATGTTTCGTTCGTTATCGCTAACAAGGGCCAGTCTTGTTAAAGTCAAAACTGCCAAGGCACACAGGTGGCTGACATCACACCAGCCCCGAGTCCCTGTTGGCGCAGCAACCGCTACTTGGCAACTAGGACTTGGCAACATCGTGCTCCGTGGGGCATTGATTGGGCGATGGGATTCAGAGAGGTGGATTAGAAGGAGGGTAATCGTCTCCATGGGCACAGAGGATCACGTGGGGGACAGAATCTTGACAGACACAATAAGAGGACAGCGGGCCTGCAACGCACTGACATCAGGACAGAACGTGCAATAAACACAAAGATGACAGATCTTTGTTTCTTCCTTTCTTTCAATTGCAGCCAGAGCTAACCCTGGTTAGCCTATATCCATGGCAACATGCTCATAATTTACAATTCTTAGACGATTTTTATTATTTTTATTTTTAACTATTTTTCCCCATTTAGTTCATATGCATTTCATATCAAAATTATTTAAGTGTCATATGTACACTCTCAGCCAAAGGGTCTATGCAGCTATCTTATCTCAAAACACCTTCTTTACAGGGTCTTTACAGACCCTTTAAATCCTACGGTACAAACAGTTGGGAATCATTTGTGCAGCCCTAGTTCACTTGTGTCCCTGTGACACTGAATCACTCACAACCTTTGAGTCATGTCCTTCTCTAGCGCATTTTTCCTGTCGCCTCTCGCTGTTGTATGCTGTCAAGCATCGCAAAAGACACAAAGTATACGTGTATGTACAGTATGTAAGTATTCTAAGGATAACTGATCTGCGTTGACAACCTGGCAGAGAGTGTCAGTTCAGCTTTGCTTTATCATGTAGGTCTACCCCCCTCCCCTCCTCCCCCTTCGTGGCTAACAGAAAAACCCCACCCACTAAGGCATGCTGGCTAGCATCACTCAGCTACAGTAATGCCACAGCTTGAATATAGACTATTTTCTGAAACATTTATTCAGTTGTTGAATTGATTCTATGGAGCTGAGAAGGTGTGATTCAGTTGACACCATAGTTCTATTTCTAGTTAAGTGCCCTTTAATGTACATTATAATACATTATAGATAAGTAGCTGGGAAATAAATAGTGTTTCCTTTCGCTAATACCTATTCTCCTCCTCTGCTCTGAGGGTGGAGAGAAGGTGAAAGCCGCTGTGGCACCCAGAAACAGTCGCAAAGTGCTGCTGTTATTTACCTCCATAAATTATTGAAAGAGCCAACCGGGGGGGGGACAGTGGTTTCAAAGAAAATAAATTGCTGCTTGGTCAAAAAGTGATCCAGCCAACCCCTTGCGCGTCTGACTTCCACCACTGATGTCAGTGATTTGTCGTCTCTTTCGCCCCCACCACTATTTGCACTTGTGCTCCTAGCTGTTCAAGAAAGAAAATAGGTTGTTGACATGGCTACCTATCTGCTCCATCTGCCGAGTGTTGAGACAGAGTCACAGAGAGAGAGAGAGAGAGAGAGAGAAAGAGAGAGAGAGAGAGAGAGAGAGAGAGAGAGGGAGAGAGAGAGAGAGAGAGACCTATATAGTTGAGAGAGAGAGAGGGGCGGAGACAACCTGTGATATGAATCAGACATTCAGCCATGATTGGAATATAATGACCGAACAACACAGACAACCTCTCTGTCTGCCTCTCTCTCTCGCTCTCTCTC
>JAOEHI010051380.1:0-15586 GCA_025447815.1 Percopsis transmontana | reverse complement strand
TTTCAAAAAGCAATGATACACCCTAACCCTAAGTAGTTTACTGAATGTGTCTTGTTTGTAAGTACATTTCCCAAAAATTTGTTTTTTAAAATGGCAGATATGCCAATATTGATGGAAATGGGTGCAAAACAACACGCACAGTATAATGGAATATCACAATAGCACAGCCCTGTGAGAATGAACACATTCTACTTGTGTTTGAAGTAAATTCGAAAGCTTTGTAGTTAAGTGCCACAGTATATCTTTAATGCTAGTAATAATCACCATTAATGTGTAGGTAAAACGCTTTGGAGCAGAGAGTACTGTGGCCCCTGTGATGTACTTTGTTGGTCCTCAACTGCTCACTGAGCCAGAAAAGAGGGATTCAGTCCATTAGGGGATTCAGACTCCTAAGGGATTTCAGAGCTGTTTTAGTAAAATTCTCTCTTAACTGTTCCTCACTTGGTTCATCTCTTTATGTCTCTGTCTCGGCCTCACTCTCTCACTCTCATACGCGCGTTTAGGATCTCATACCGCAGTTTCTAACGAACCTTCAAAATGAACTAGAAAATTGCACTTTACACAAAATAAACAACACTGATGTGTAACAGGCAAGGGTCTTAAAGATCCACATACGCTATACCACATACTGTATATATTTTAAGTCATATTCAGTGGCATATTTGTGCTGCAACGTCAATGTTATTTTGCATCTAATGTCCTCAGCCTTCGACTGCGCAAGCTCTACATTGTATTTTTGCATGTGGAGTGTGAAGGAGAAATGTAAAATTTAAATCGGTGTCGGTCTTTAAACTATCAAATCTAGGAAATTTTGCTTCTTAAAGCTTCTAAAAAATTTTTTATGTTTGTTATTCATTATCCTAGTTCCTAAGCATGTAAAAAAAATAGTCTTCTCAGGAAATGTTAAAACCACAATTGAGACAGACGGTGGGGGTGTGCCATATTGTTTTCTGTAGCTAAAGTTTGAGGAAATTCTGTAGATGCCAGGGCCTTACAGTAGGAACCAGATATACTATATACCCTTAGAAAGCAGACTGTGATAATCATAAACGAGAGCACTGACACAAGTCCACATGCCTGCTCAGATCACAAGGATTATGTGTAGCCATGCAGTTCGGCTTAAGCAGCACACCCGTTAAAGGTTATTTGTGTCCATTTTTATTTCTCACCTTGTTGAACAGACATGCGCAAGATTTTCCCATCTTGTTTCTCAATACCTGTAGTTGACAGATTAAGTGCTAGCTCCAAGGTAGATTAGCAAGTGCACTTCCACATTGATTCCAGCACTTCCAGGCAGTGTGCGTGAGTGTTGGCTAAACATGGCCTCAGTCCTTTTTTAAAACTCATATTTAATTAAATGTATAAAGGAATATTTTGTATCTTGTAAGTGTATCTTGTTTTATGGGTTTATCTGGAATTTGGATATGAAGCTTTATCCTGTGGAAAAGGCATCCTGTCTTGACAATGTATAGTTGGGCCCAGAATATATATGTGTGTGTGTGTGTGTGTGTGTGTGTGTGTGTGTGTGTATATTATCTTTCCTATATTACACTTTCCTCTTGTGCATCTGCAGGGTGGTGATGGACAGGCTGCACAGTCTGCTGCCTAATTTATCAAGAATGTGCAATGTTTTATTCTACAGCATGTTATTGTAGGCTATTGCCAACAAACCCTTTTACACTGAGCCTTTTACAGCTCTTCTTGCAGTAGATAGTAATACTAATGCATGCAATCATTTAAAAACTATATACATTGGTGCCTGGTGATTGATTATATGCTATAAATAGTATGGTGTAGGATAGCAACTTTAAACATCCTTCAATTTCATCCTATACAGTCAATCATTATCATTTGTCAAATCTAGATTGATCCCTGACCTATACCTATTTTATTTTTATAGCTTGGCCTTTGGACAAAGCTATTCATGTTGTACATGTTTGAGTGCTAGTATTCTATGTATAGGGAATTAATAAGTGACAATATATGCACCAAACCAAAGCCTGATCCCCTGAGCATTTGGGCATAGCAAGCATTTCTAAAGCCCTGCAGACTAATCAAGATCAAATCCTTTCCCTCAGGATATCACAAAAGTCACAAGCAATAATGCTACTTTTTTTACAATCTTTAGAATAATTAAGCCTCTATACAGTGGAATGAGAATACCTGTCCAAACAAATGCTTAAATAAAATGGGAAGAAGGGTCCTCGTGCTGAATAAACCTGGTGTAACATAAATTAACAAGACACATTGAAAATGTCAGAAATGTGTCCACTGTATATAACTGGATGTGTGTGGGCGATAATTTCCTGAGGGAGATTCAGCGTTGTTCAACCATAATACACAATGTGACAGATACCCTTAGTCAACCAACACAGTTGCTGATGGCATTCTGCTGGAAAATACTCTCGGGAAGCATGTAGCGGAAAGCAGGAAGGAAGGCTAAATTCTCAAATGATATAACTGCAGATAGCAGTTATTGTTCTTAACCTCAACTCAATTTTTTTTTTTTTTTTCAGATTCATAAACTTAAGCTGACATGGGTATTGATTAGACTTTGGTGTGCTACAGTATATTGTAATACTACTACTATATGGTACTACAAGATTGGCCTTATTAATACAATGTCATTTGAGGATTTAAATTATTTGGGGGGAAAATGTTTTATAGGAATAATTTATATGTACCCTTTCCTTTACATCTCTCCTACAGGATGGTTCAAGACAGCGGAAAGAAAGAAAGAAGACAGTGTCATTCAGCAGCATGCCGACTGAGAAGAAAATCAGCAGCGCAAGCGACTGTATTAACGCTATGGTGGACGGTTCAGAGCTGAAGAAAGTGCGCTCCAACTCACGCATTTATCACCGATACTTCCTCCTCGATGCCGATATGCAGTCGCTGCGCTGGGAGCCCTCGAAGAAGGAGTCGGAGAAAGCCAAGATTGACGTCAAATCAATAAAGGAAGTTCGGACAGGGAAAAACACGGACACATTTAGAACCAATGGAACATATGATCAGATATCCGAGGACTGCGCTTTCTCCGTAATCTACGGAGATAACTACGAGTCACTGGACCTGGTGGCCAACTCTGCAGATGTGGCCAACATATGGATTACTGGGCTGAGGTATCTGATATCGTATGGAAAACACACCTTGAATATGATAGAGAGCAGCCAAAACAACATGCGTTCATCATGGCTAGGTGAACTGTTTGACGAAGCGGGTGTTAATAACAGCAAACACATTAGCATATGTACCGCTGTGCAGCTGATAAAAAACCTAAATCCCGGACTTAAAAATGTTAAAATAGAACTCAAGCTCAAGGAGCTTCACAAAGCTAAAGACAAAATTGGATCAGATGTGACAAAGGACGAGTTCATTGAAGTCTTTCATGATCTCTGCACCAGACCAGAAATTTATTTCCTCCTCGTACAGTTTTCCAGCAACAAAGAATTTTTGGATACTAAGGACTTGATGATATTTTTGGAGGCAGAGCAAGGTATGGCACAAGTAAGTGAAGATACAAGCTTGGAGGTCATTCAAAGTTACGAACCCTCTAAAGAGGGCCAGCTCAAGGGTTGGCTTTCACTTGATGGGTTTACCAATTACCTTATGTCGGCGGAGTGCCATATATTTGACCCTGAACAAAAGAACGTATGCCAGGACATGAACCAGCCCTTGTCTCACTATTACATAAACTCTTCACACAACACTTACCTGATTGAGGATCAGTTTAGAGGTCCCTCAGACATAACTGGATATATTCGAGCCCTAAAGATGGGCTGCCGCAGTGTAGAGCTAGATGTGTGGGATGGGCCCGACAATGAACCTGTCATTTACACAGGTCATACTATGACCTCGCAGATTGTTTTTCGTAGCGTCATTGACATCATCAACAAATATGCCTTTGTAGCATCAGAGTTTCCGCTGATACTGTGTTTGGAAAACCACTGTTCTTTAAAGCAGCAAAGAGTCATGTTCCAGCACCTGAAAAAGATCCTTGGGGATAAGATCCACCTAGATATTCCCAAGCCTGAGGATTGCTACCTCCCTTCTCCCTCTGAACTAAAGGGGAAGATCCTGCTAAAGGGGAAGAAACTGAATGTTTCTTGCACCGGTTCAGAGGGTGAAGTGACGGATGAAGATGAGGGGGCGGAGATGTCTCAAAGGATGAGCATAGAGTCTGGGGAAGAACAGACTGCACCCAAGAAGTTCCAACTGTCTAAGGACCTCTCTGATCTTGTGACCCTGTGCAGGTCAGTGGAGTTCAAAGACTTCCCAACAGCTTTTCAGAATCAGAAGCCCTGGGAGCTCTGCTCTTTCAACGAGGTCTTTGCCAGTCGCTGTGCCAGTGACTTTCCAGGGGACTTTGTCAACTACAACAAGAAGTTTTTGGCTCGAGTCTACCCTAGCCCAATGAGGATTGACTCCAGCAACATGAATCCTCAAGATTTTTGGAAGTGTGGTTGCCAAATTGTGGCAATGAACTACCAAACTCCCGGCCTGATGATGGACTTACACATTGGCTGGTTTCGTCAGAATGGGAACTGTGGCTATGTGTTGCGTCCGGCGATTATGAGGGAGCAGGTGTCTTATTTTAGTGCCAACACCAAAGACTCTGTACCTGGTGTGTCCCCACAGCTTTTACACATCAAGATCATCGGTGGGCAGAACTTTCCCAAACCCAAAGGCTCAGGTGCTAAGGGTGACGTAGTTGACCCTTATGTGTACGTGGAGATCCATGGCATCCCTGCCGACTGTGCTGAGCAAAGGACTAAAACAGTCAATCAAAATGGGGATAACCCTCTGTTTGATGAAAGTTTTGAATTTCAGATTAACCTCCCTGAGCTAGCCATGGTGCGTTTTGTGGTACTGGATGATGACTACATTGGGGATGAATTCATCGGCCAATATACAATTCCATTTGAGTGTCTTCAGCCAGGCTTCCGCCATATACCGCTACAATCTCTGACGGGGGACGTTCTTACACATGCCTGGCTGTTTGTTCATGTGGCTATAACCAATCGAAGAGGAGGTGGCAAACCCCACAAAAGGGGACTCTCGGTGCGAAAGGGAAAGAAAAGTCGAGAATATGCCACAATGCGAGTGCTGTTGATCAAGGCTATAGACGATGTCTTTAAAACGGCTATGATGCCACTAAGGGAAGCAACAGACCTCAGAGAAAACATGCAGGTAAAAAAGCTCATCTTAATTCATTTTTGAATGATAATTTGATTGGACATTGTGATCATGTGTACATGATTCATCAAACTCTCATAAATGTTGCCTTTGACTTGTTTCCACTTCTCTCTCAGCAAGGGAATGTTTTTCTCTAAAAGGACAGCATGAGGAATATTGACCCAAAGCCTAGCACAGGTCATATCCAGATATACTACAAAGATTGTTGTGCAACTGAGAAGAACCCTTTCTAGCAAGAGAAAAACAAAGCCACCAGGCTTGATTTAATGAGATTTGATCGAATCCATATGTGTTGCGTAACACTAAAAACAGATTGAAGGGACTTCAAAACTCATAGCCATTCTGGCGTCATGAGAGGAAAAGCCAGTCCATGTACAGGTGTAGGTAGCAGGCCTATTGGTTTTATTTAATATACTTTTAATTTAAGATTGAATAAAAAAGGTAAATATTCTTGTGTTTTGTAGCTCTAGGCAATCAGATAATTTGATATCTGAAATCATAACCACAATTTACTCCAGCTGTACCAAAAGGCTTTGCTACAGCCCTGCTTAGAGGCTGATCAGACAAATCATGATCACTGTATTTTTAGTTTTGGTTGCATACTTGCATACATATATTTTAGAAATGATTTAAGAAAAAAAATGTTAACACACCCTAAGCTAACAGAACACTTTTTGGTTGTTCCCTGGCAGTGTTTCAATAAGTATTGTAGCTTTTGGATTTCTTTTGGTAGCGCTGTTTCCATCACAGCCATTGTATGATAACAAGGCAATGGCCTTGAGATGGGAACACATCTCAGGCATTCTGTCACTGTTTGTCCCACCAGTTGTTTATGCAGGGTTTAAATATGGCCTTTTACAGGAAGGTTAGGATGTGAGTGTGTGTGTGTGTGTGTTTGAGATTGTTGCATGTCGATATGTTTGTATCTGTGCAAACCACAATAGACTGTTCTTGAGTGCCAAAATGAAAGTTCCACAGGTAATACACACTCTCCTAACCATTTCCTCTTATAATGTAGGGTGTAACTCTGTGAGGCTGCAGTTATATAAACAGATTTAGAAGTAAATGTTTTCAATAATAGAGTTCAGTTAAGACTTGATAATTAAAATTTACATTTTGGTCATTTAGCTGACATCCAAAGCGTGGCCTATGTGCAAAGCTTGCATATAGGCCAGGCATGTTGGGGATCAAACCCACAACCTTTTTTGGATGGTAGTCGACCACCCTAATCGCTAACCTATCCTTCCCCACAGTTGCATTAGATTTTATCCTAGCAACCATTCAATATCAACTGTATCAAGAAAAGTAACCAAAGCAGTCATGCTTAAACTTAAAATTAAAAATCAGGAGTATGCTTATGGATACATGGTATTTACTGTAGAAATTAGCAAAATCAATGAATAGGTTTAAATGTTAAGACCTCACTCGGATTAACTTCTCACATGTTAATCAAGAAGTTGAATGAATGGGTTTTACTTTTACGCTCTGTTCACAACATGAAACTCCTTTCCTTGCAATATCCCGGAAGTTCACTGCAGTAAACGTGATGTTTTTTGAATAACAAAATAATAAACCTGTTAATTTAATATCTTATGATATCTGCTGTCATGCTGTATACCATGCATCTTATTTGCTGTAGCTATCCGCTTTTGTGAATAAAAATGAATTTTCAAATGTGGGGTACGTAGAATACGCAGGGATTCTGATAATAACTGATCTGCCGTTTACAAATTGTAAACGCAGGTAAACAGGCCTCAAGCTAGCAAATGTGAGAGGATGTATAGACTTCTTTAGATCTGCATTGTCCATCTAACCCAGCTTTGTCTTCCTCCATTTCTACAGAATGCCATAGTGCCCTTCAAAGAGCTGTGCGGCCTTTCTGCTGTAGCTAACCTGAAGCAGTGCATCCTGGCCCTTTCGGCTCGTCTGACTGGAGCAGACAACACCCCTCTCCTGGTGTTTAACCTTAAAGAGCAGTACCCTGCCCTCGAGCACCAGGGCCTGCTACCAGAGGTCCTGAAGAAGGTAGTCACCACCTATGACATGGTGAGTGCTAGTGGATTTCTGTGGTTTCCTCTCTGGTCTGGTTGATGTGTCTATTAAAACGTGGAAATACAGAAAAGTGCAGTTAATTCTGTTTTCATGCTTCTTCTTTTTTTTGCTTTTTTTTTAAATTTAATTTAATTTTTTGATCTAATTGCATTAACTTCCAATGAACAGAAATGTCTTTGTGATTACGTAGGCACCTCCCAGAGGGAGTACTTCACATTCCAACCACATTCCCTTTTCTCTTAACTGCCTATTTTGTTCTTCCCCTTTTTTAACCAGTTTGGAGCTTCTTCCTTTTTCTTTTTTCTTTCTTGGTTGCAGACAAAGTAAATCTCTTATTCTCTCCTACTTCCACTTCACATTGACATTAACTTTGATGTAAAAAAGGGATACCCTGTAGCTTAGCTATTAGCTCCAAGTTTGATTCATGTACATACTGTAGTAGTGTGTAATATAAATATTTTTATATTACATTTTCCATTCTAAGGGTTGTCTTGTATTGTGTAATTAATAACACTGGCATGTAATTGGCATTTTTGCTCTTGTTTTGTTTTGTTGTGGTCAATGCAAATAGTTGGTCTTTATCAGTCAATGTTTGGCATTTAAATGTCAATAAAGGTAATATCAGATTTTGGATGGCTGTGCTCAGCTGTAATTGACTCATCCCTAGGTCTTAAGGACTCAACATCATAATATTATATATCGACAATTAAAGTTTTAAAATGTTAGGATTTTACAGTCTGAATAGGGCTTTATCCAGAGGATCCCAATAAGGCGCACAGAGAATAGCACTCTGTGTCAACAATCTCCTGCATGCATATTGTGTATGGTGTGTAAGAGTGGAGCGTCGGTGTGACAACACGGTTTACGTTTTTTGACAAACTTCCCTCTCGGTGCCAAATGGCTTCGAATAAAACAAACGTCCTCGACTGAAATGTCCAAGATATTTATCTTTAATCTCTTGTATATTTTGGCTTAGCCAGGAGTTTTTGTGACTCTGGAAAACCGTTTGTGTCACGTAATGACATGACACAGTGCATGTGCATGTGTCAGTGTTATTGTTGATTTTGTTGATCCATTACCCTGTGAAACCACAGTACTGTTTAGTAGGCTAATACTTCTGTGTTGGTTGGGTTAGATGTAAAAGGACAGTTAAAAAAACGGTTGTCCTCTTTTCCCTTGCGCAATTGGAGGATAAGATCTAGGGGTTATTTCTATTTGAAAGGCTGCCCTTTAAGACTATAATATGTGACAATGTGCTAAGGGCTATACAAATAAACTTGACTTGAATCATGTTAATGATTAAAAGATTACTAATATGGCAACAGTTTAATTGTGTGCATTGTTAGGAGCAGAAAAAACATGTAAGCCAAGCCCTCATTATTATCCAATTAATCTCCGGGCTTTGTTTGAGGACTAACTGCAGGCATACTGTATAGATCAAGTTAGATAATGATGCTGGGACTGTGTTAAGTAACAAAATCAATGTTTACAATAGACTGATGTTATGCAACGTGGCACCGGGGCTATTCACAAAGCAGTTATCCTTAACACTTCCTGTTGTTATAAGCATGTCACCATTCTTTATTGTTGACATAGGAGTGCTCAAAAAGCTCATTGGAACAATTAAATTTCTACCTAGAATTGTGGTCATGAATGTATCCTTTTGTCTGTAGAATATTGCTAGTAAATATTCATTATATGTAAAATGAATTTAAGATGGTCAGTATTTGACATTTATATGTGATCCCTGCTGTACAAAGGCTATGAACAGAGCCTGACAAAGGCTAAACACAGTTTAGAGAGGCGGTCAGTTGGACGTCAAAGTTCACAGACACCATGGCTAGTTCATTAGCACCCCATCTAAAGTAATTTGCTTTATTTATGAGGCCTGTTCTCTCACATTTGCTAAAGTTTAAACTTGTGACACAATGCTACACTAACTTCACACAATATAATATACCTGACTTAATAATACAATCCTTTCTATACTTTTACAGTATGGTACAGATAAAATCTGTAAGGCATAGTAACTGAACATGTGAAAATGGGGTGATGCTGAAACGACTCGGCTGCATACAGATTAAGGTGACCCCATTGTTCCTTTCAGGCTCAAACTGGAGGGCTAGGTAATTGGCCCTGATGGAAAGAGTGCCAGGGAAATTAAGTTGGAGTGAAGAAAGGGGGGGAAATGATAGGTGTTTGGGGAGCGAAATTGAATAAATTAGGAGCCAGTGCGTAAGTGGTTTGGATCTGTACTCCTCATCAGCAGAGCAGCAGAAGAGCCAGGGAGCCACAAGAAAGCTTACAAAACAAACCTTGAAGAGTTGAATGCACAATAGCATCAGTTGGCTAATCTAAGCATGGTGTATGGAATAACCAGGGCTTGTCGCAGTAATTGGCTTGCATGGAAGTTGGGTCTCAATCACATCCCATTGATCTAGAGCAAGAAAGGGCCCACACAATACCTTTCTTACAGAAATAGGTCCTGTTGAATAATGCAACAATAGATAAATAAACAGCCAATCAGTAGGTAATTGGGAATAGACAAACATCAATTTGGATTGATTTGTTGGCCTATGTTGGTCAGTATGTTGATAGTAACGCCAGACTGGTCTTTAGTTATCTATGGCTTCAATTCAGTATTTTACCTATTTGTGGACTGTATTCAACCCACTTGTTATCTCCGAATTATACTGCATTGACAATCTGTAACTGCTGTCTGTACAATATATGTAACTGTTTTGTATTTGTATTGTTACTTTTGAAATGTGCCACTGCTGCTTTAGCTAGCTAGTGCGAAGGACGCACCGCGTCCACCCGCTTACCTCAGTGTGTGCCTTTTTTTTTAAATACATGCGAAATGGTAGGTCTGCCAGCAAGACAGTAATTTGTACCCCCATTAGGGAAGTAATGACAGAGTGCAAGACAGCCATGAGCCCTTCCACTGCAGCTGTGGCCCGGCACAAACAACCACACACTAACTACGCTGCATAACGTTGTGTAGGTACAGTACATGCTAGGCTGTCTTGTGAGACGAACATCCATACTGTTGGGTTCTAAAACCTTCAGGTACCAGGCTGTATACCTGATGAATCTCTCTCAAACACTAGTAGTTCTCTGATGCTGGGATTAGATGTCCAAAAGACGTGTTGTTTAGTTGCAAAAGTACGTCATCGCTTGCTCCAATCCCCTCTTGGTAGAATTCAGTAGATCCAGATATGTACTATAATGTAAGAATTATGGCTGTGCTTGAATAAAACCGCCTCTTCTCCCTCTCAGTTTCAGTACATATTGCGCTGAACTAAAATCTCTTAAAGGGAATGTACAACTTATTTACCATGGTGATGCATACATTCAAACCAGCCACTAATTGAAACTGATAGCCTAGCCACTGAGTGTATTGTACTGACTATACAGTATATAATCACTTTCACATTTAACAAATGAATTACTACTGCTAAGACGATAGTGGTGAAGGGTCCAGATGGTCTGATGGTGGTGCCTATGTCTAGGGCACCTGGCCGTGCAGGCATTGTGTAGAGGTCTTTGATAGCAAACATACGCTTGATTAACTTCTTTACAAAAAAAACAGCACTGTGGCTGTCAGGGAATTGCAAGTTGAATTGTTTCTTTTTTAATTTTATTTTTTTGTATAAATAGCTTTCCAATGCCTTACTTTTAACTGGTAGAGACTGTAAATGCCAAGAGTTCTTGGCTTGGTCCGCAGCTATAATTCCACAGACAATGTGCAGCTTACTTCAAAACAAGGCTTGACTTTGGTTCCTCAACATAAACAAACAGCCCCCCTCCCCTGGATCGCAATGCACAGGTACTTTCAGCAGCCTGTAGTTTAATGCATACAGCCTAAACAATCCTCTTCCCCTTTTGTCCCTCACTATATCTGCCTCGACCAACAGTCTGGTCGTAGTAACAGCTTATTCTGCGTCCTCCCACTTTTAGAGTAGAAGCAGGAGAAAACAGAGGCCCAAATAAGTAAAATGTTTGCCTCTCTTTCCAGGTGATCCAGACCAGCAAGACTCTGTTGGAGAATTCAGATGCGGTCTACGAGAGAATTCTGCACACCCAGAAAGCAGGTGAAGAGAGATTAAAAGGGCATGAAAACCCATAAAAGGCAGTGTTTCTCAGCAGCGTTCTGGCCAGATGTCCTTTCAAACAAAATCATATTGTGCACAGCCTCTCTGAACCCAGACATGACTCTATATTGAAACCAATAGAACCAATTGTTCTTTTCTTCCAATACACAAATCTTATTATCATCTGATTCATGCCCAAACATGTGACCCACGTCTTTGATAAGCTCCAGTTTAGACGGGGGTTTTCTATTTCACAGTAGCTACAGCCCCTGCGCCCAGGCTTCTAATTAAAAGGCTTGCATTGAGGTTGAATGAGGCTGGTGGGTGGAGTAAACATTTGGGCCGGAGCGAGACGACATCAAAGCTAACAGCAAATGCGCTCGTATACAAACGCCACACAAAAAAATTCATCAACCCTCTCTTATAACAAATGAAAGAGAATAATGAGAAAGCTTCTGTTTGATTTGCTAACTTCAGAACTCTCAAGGAGTCATTATTTTTGCTTTCAAATGGTACTGAGCTTTACATTTTGGACTATATTTTGTAACTGCTGTCTAGTGACGGCTTCAAGGGAGGCTCGGGCGCATGCGCTTGCAAGATGTGAATTTGATGCATGTTTTTCTAGTCCTGCGATTTTGGAAATGTTCCTTTGGGCCCTTATAATAGGTTGACTTAATATGGCCTGAGTTAACATTAATCCAACCCAGTGTCCACTGGGGTTGTCTTGCTGGAAGCCCAGTGCTGTCAGAGCCTGATTGACAGCCCTCTCCAAAATACTGGTTGGAAATTGTTCAATAAAAATATGCGCCCTTCCTGCTTTCATATAGCAGTTTTTCTATGTCTCTCTGAGCGTATGCACACCCATGTATTAAGAAGAAATGAAATGGTGACAAACACCTTATTTATTATTGCTACACTTCTTTGCAATGTTTGTCTAGCTGTCTAGCTAACATACATAGCTATAACATGGAAGTAGCAAGAATAAGAAACAGGCCAATATTAAGGCGGCTTTATTGGTTTCCAGATGGATGCCTCATAACATTTTCATTGTCTATTGTTAACACAGAGTGGAGGACTGTGTGTTTTTTAACTGTAGTGCGCAATGCAAATCAAAGCCTTTGCACTTCCAAGCCTTTGTCATTTCCTGTCATTGTTCAGGTAACGCACTAACCCATTAGCCACCAGTGACTTTGCCGCGGCGGTGTGCGAGCAAGCAAACCCATCTGCCTTGAGAAAGATTTCCCAACCATGTGCTTGGGCCACACCGGCAGGGCACTGGATGTCTGCTAATTGCCTAGTTTGCATTATTACTGTAGCATGTGCACTACGTTGGGGGAAAAAATGCTATGTACATCATTAGCAAACACTATAACTATATAAATTTGCAGCTGATGTGCAAGTATACATTGTTAGCAGTTCACGTTGGCAGAAAATGTGCTATTCTAGATAATGACGCATTTACCGGGAGATTTTGCTGTAACTATATCTTGCGCTGTAAAATGTTGGCTTTGAGAGAAAATTATTTAATAGCATTAACAGCTTTTCAAAACTTCTGTATCCAAAGAGCCATTATATTTAATTATCGAGAATGGACTGAATGCTATTGCAAACTGGAACACAACAGATGGTAATCTGACAAACTTGAGCTTTGATTGGATCTTACCCCTGAAACATTATGATTTCATCCCAGTAGGTTGTGTATGGGTGTCCTCCACGCACTCATGTGTGTTTGTATGTGCCTGTGCTTGGCGGAAAACTGGGTCAATACAAACTCCATTTCCCTTTTACGGCGAGGAGGATGTTCCCGAATGAGAAGCCACTAAAACTGTGAATAATCCATCAAATCAGCCCAGACACTGCCTGGTAAAAGCTGGTTCTCAATAAATAAATCCCGGGGGTCAAGGGTCACCTCTGAAAAATTGATTGCCTAACCTGACACATGCATTCAGGCCAGTTGATGCCAACACTTTTAGCCCAGTAACCATAACTACATGTCGACGTTAAGAAATGCTAACCATGATGCATTGTTTCTCTGTGTGGGGGATATCTGCAGAAACAACAGAATGCAACCACTCAAAATATTTGTCTTAAATGTGGAATTAAAGCGCTACTGAGACTTTTGCTAAACCCTCTCTCAATTAACATCCCTTGTTTCTCCAAAACATATTTTTGTGTGTGTCCGTCCGTGTGTCCGTCCGTGTGTGTGTCCGTGTGTGTGTCTGTCCAGGTATGGCAGTTTTATCGTAGTGTTTAATTTAAGATATATTTACACATTAGATTAAAACTGGAAATTTAAACTGTACAACCCCAAAAAACAAACATGAGTAACTTTAAGAATACGTACTCCCATTCGAGACGGAGGTCAGTAGAAGTATGTTGATGAGAAACAATGGAAGTGAATACCGGATGTATGCAAGTTTGTTACAGGGCTACCACGAACGGGGGGTTTATTTATGGTGAATGTTTGCAGACGTATCTTGAAGTAAGGAAGCTCCAGACTCAATGGTTTAACAAAAGGTTAATAGTTTGTCTTCTTAGGGCTCTTCTGAACCATGCATTTCTACAATCCCTTTGCCTTCTGTACTCCCTTTCAGGGTTTTTTTCCCAAGCACGAGTACCCTTTTACTCGACAATATAGACCATAAATATAAGATTTGATGATAATAAAGAGTATTAACTTAAATATTACCATTTTTCTTTTTTAACCTGTGTGCTATGGCAGTACATGACTTTTAAATTCTTCACGTTCTTACCTTTTCATTTAAATAAGTGTTATTGACACCGATGGTACCATCCAACAATCCAAAGGTCATACTCTGCTTGCCTGCTCCTCTGAGGCTCTATTAAACGCAAAGGCCAGACCAGGGTGCTTTACTGTACAGTGGCAGCAGTGAATATTGAGGCTCAAATATTTCCCTCAGAATTAGGATTTCCTTCACCCTTCCGACTCTTATCACATGTTGCTAGGCAACCGCTGCTGAGAGTTGGCTGTGTGTGTCTGCGTGTGTGTGTGTTGGGGGGGTGATGCTTGCACCCTTGTCAGCACACTCTTCACGTGCACAGCAGTGGTTAGAGAACATCCCCCAGAGGGGGAGAAGAGAAAGCCCTTCAGATGTGGAACGTTTGCTGTTAGCTTTTAAATTTCTCTTTGCGTCAGGCTGAACAGCACAGTAAGCAGAAGTGTGTAAGTGTGTGCGTGTGTGAGAGAGAGATCTAGCGCAGTGGTTCTTAAACGGCAGGTCGGGGGCCCCGGGTGTCACAAGATGAAGAACATTTCAAATTGTGTTTTCACACTATTTTCCAATTAGTGTCTATGTTTTGTTTGATGCATGTACCACACATGTGAAAATGAGACCATAGGTGATAAAGTTGGCTGTTTCATTACAATGATTCCATAGTCTCCCCAAATGCTGACAAATCTATTTATGGCATGAAGTCTGAAAAGTGACCTTAAATCAGCGCTACAGCACACTACACTCTAGAGATTAGAGGTAGCTCTCTGCGATGAGGCAACAGGACTTCTGGGAAATGTAGTGTTTACTCTAGGACATGCTATTGCTTCAGCAAAACTCCTCGTAGCTGCTATAATAACAGTATTTCTGAATTTTTTATTTATTTATTTTTTTTTACGTTATTATTACTAATCTTGTTTTAATAAAATGTGCATGCATTTTCCAATGCCGTTTATTTTTATACTGTGTATTTTTATGGTGTGGCTTTATGCTGTTAATAGTAGAGCTTGTAGTGCACAGCCGAGACCCTTGTCTGCCCCCGCTCAAACTGCCGGATCTACGGGTCACGTCTCGCCGGTTCGCCCCTCCCTTCCTGTCAATTGTCCAAGGTCACAGAGATGCATTTGTGTACGCTTGTGCTCTCTGAAGGGCCAGTGTCAAGACCTTTTTAGCAAGGGAGCTCAGGAGCAGGCCAAACCTTCAACCATCAGGTTCCTTTCTCTGTGTTTTTTCCCTCGTGTTGCCATGCCATCAAGGGGCCGGAACTATTCTGACCCCGGCTGATGTACCGTGCCGCGAGCAAAATGGGAGTTCCCAGTGCCAAAGTGCTCTCCGGCCTGTGTTGTGTAAACCCTTGTGGATGGCAAAACAGTTCAACAAATCGAGCGGACTAGGTTCGACCCGACATCAAACGTTGTCCTAAGTTTGACTTGTTCGAGAGAGAGAGAGAGAGAGAGAGAGAGAGAGAGAGAGAGAGAGAGAGAGAGAGAGAGAGAGAGAGAGAGATAGAGA
>JAOEHI010051379.1:0-18784 GCA_025447815.1 Percopsis transmontana | reverse complement strand
CCCCCCCCCCCCCCCCCCCCCCCCCCCCCCCCCCCCCCCCCCCCCCCCCCCCCCCCCCCCCCCCCCCCCCCGAAAAGAGTGCATATTTATTTTTTAATTTTGATTTTCAGCGGTGATGCAAACCTGTTTTATTCCCTCTGTGGGTAATTAAAACAGATATACCCACGGTTATTATAGCGTAAACCCTGTATGTGTATGCTATACATAATACATACACTTTTACTTTGCACTTTGAGATCAACCATTTCCCCCCCTGTAGCTTTCTTGGACGCAGCAGCCTACTAAAAATGAATGAATGTAGAGGAAATTAGAACCTAGCCAGACAGATAAACAGCACAGCAGGACGGGAGCAGCATATTCTACAGCTTAGCAATGTTTTGACTGAAATGGAACACTTATTTCAAACAAAGATAGCTGATCGTACCTTCAAGGCAAATCCACCCTGCTGTTTCATTTGTGTAAAAGTACCGTTTGCCCTCCACACACACACACACACACACACACACACACACACACACACACACAGAGAGAGGAGGAGGACATATTGACCACATGTTGATTGTTGTTCAGTAGGTCTATAATAAATCTTGGAGGCCGGGCTGTACTTAAAAAAAAAAAAAAAAAAAAAAAAACAGAATAGAGGGGAAAAAAAATATTTTTTCGAGGGGGGAAAAAGCAGGGGGATGAACATGAATGGGCATGCCTGGTAGGTCTGCTTCAGCAAGTTCACAACTGCTGCACCGGCCGACAGTAAATGCATGGTAGGGGAGTTCCAAGGTCTATGGGTCTTTGTGGGATATCTGGCTGACTCATTCGACTATAGGACAGCCAATTAACAAACCTGAATATTTTGTGACTCATTCTCACCAAGAGAAGGCAGGATTAAACTCATCGGGCAACTGACATTTTAGACTGGCATCATTTTGATTTTCTTTTAGCATGAAACACTGGACATTGGAGAAATGTCTTCGCTTGTCTAAGTTTTAAATCTATTTGTTATTAAGAAACAAAACAGTAAAACGACTCTCATAAACTCAAAATCCCTTTTATGTAATATACAATTGAACATGAGAAAATTTGTTTTATTGGTGTAATATTCCAAACTTTCAATTTTGGAAAAACAGAATTACAGGAAAATGACTATAAGGTTGCAAGTTCGGTTTTTCAAATTATTTTGGGCTGAGGTCCTTGGGCTCCTTGGACTGTTCCACTTGCATGGGAGTGTGTCCGGGTGCTGACTCCGTCTGGGGCAACAACGGAGATGCAAAGACTGTCTCATCTAAGGAGATGCCTGGCTGGGACTCTAGTTCAGGGTGGGGTCAAGGAGTGGGGAGCTCCGCAGGGTGGGGCGATCAGCCTAGCGCTGACTGGGGTAAGCAACCCACTGGAGAGGCAGCTGATAAGACAGCGACCTTTGACAGTGCTGAATACATTTAAGTCAATATAATAAACACGTCTTTGGGCTTTTGGGTGTAATTTGAGGTAAAATCATAACTCTCCGAGCCACTTTCTTCCATCTCCGAACGATTGACAGTGCCCACGCTTCCCTGTGCATGAAGATTGCACTTTTTACACAAACTTAACCCCCCAGCACCTCTCTTTCCCCTCCCATCCCTACCTCTCCCTGGACCACTGGTACGGTCCAAGAACCAGGGAGACGGATAGAAATATTTAAAAACACGAATATCAAATATTCACGTAGTTACATTTTTATTTTGTCATGGCTTAGGAAAATGGTGTGATGCAGCTAAATTGTATTTTCTCACGCAATACAACAAAGCAAGTTTAAAACAAAAAAATGCGCCAACTTTTCATGGAAAAGCAAAATGATAAGTGCTACACAGACCGTTGGGTCTAGTGTCTTCGTATCATTTCGTGTTGCACCTTGGTTTGTGAGAAATGACATTTCGTTCCGTTGTATGCAGGGAATTGTATAGAAAAGAATGACATCCATTTATCTATCCATCCGGGTAAACTGTCTGCACCACCAAAAAGTAAACAATTGTGTGCGTTTTCCATTACTTTTAGGATGTAAACTAAACGGCACACGCAGTGTACTGCTGAATAGTTGTGTTGCTATGGGGAACACATGTGTGAATGTAACTCTCTTTCACACATACCAAAGCAGTTGATGTGCACGTGTTTTTTTTACCCACAAAAATAACTAGTGTAATGTGTCTGTATTGCAACCACCCACGCTGTTTGTTCTCCCTCTCTCTCCCTCTCACTGTGGCAACCTGGTGTGACGCAAATATGACGGAACAAATTTGAACAACAGTTAACTGTTGCCATCGGGGATGGATAAGACAGACAGTGTGCTGTGCTCACTGGGTTCGGCAGACACTGGTAATCACACACACACACACACACACACACGCGCACCTCGTGACTGTGTTAGAAACTAGTTTCACTGGAAGGATGCTGGAATTTCTTTGTTACAATGGTAGAACTGCAAGCACAACCCCACCCCCCAAAGCAAAACATCGTCACGTTGGCGGGAGAAGACCTGCTTTATCTTTCTCCTACCATAAACGAGGTCAGGGACCTTTTTAGCATGCCAGCATTACATCGGTTCTCCCTCTGTGTGTTCTCTTATGAAAAGACAGACATAGTTACAGCTTGACTAATCCAAGCTGCCCCCAGGGAATAAGATGGGGGGAGGGAGGGAACCGTAGATATGGGTGGGGGTTGAGCGAGACAAGACAGGAAGAGAAATTAAAGGGGAAAAAAAGAAAAAGTGTAGTACGACTGTGGCTAACTGAGAGCTTCTGCCGTTTAATCACATCACCAGAAGATATCCCGCTCGTCTTTGAGGGGATTCCCAGCGCTCTTTGATAGCATCATCATCATCAGAGTTTAAAAGTGCATATCAAGGCAAGGCTGTGTGCACCGCCTCTGCTAACCACTAGACAAGCTAGTAGCAAATTAGCTACAGTGCTCTCTCATTGGCAGGGCCACTTGAGATTAAGATACGAGATTTGTACTGGTAAAGGCTCGGGTTGTAATGAAGACGACCAAGGCCTGCCAATATGTGAAAAGCTGTTGTGAGGTTAATCCTGTATTCAAAGATTACCATTACCTTTCAAAATGTTCAATATTATATTTAATATTATTATATACTTAATCCTTTGTTCACGAAAAGTAATGAACCGGAACGGGAAGTATTTTTTCAACCTACATTGACTTTCATTGTTTCGCTAAAAACATACTTGTAATACAAAGCTGATAAATGTCTCTATTGGTACTGTAGTATGTATTCTCAAGTTAACCCTGTATGTAAAATCCAACTGCTGCAGCGTTTCATTTACAGTACATGTGCTTCCTGTATTGTAAACAGAAATACTGCGGGGAATACGGTGACACGCTGTGGTAACGCTGGTGTATGTACACAAATGCATATACACAAATGCAAGTAAAAAATACACACGAGGACATACAAAAACCCACGAGGGGATGTGCGGCCTGGGCGGCCTACTTTACACAGAGAGCCCACGTGTGACTGGGCAACGAAAAACAAGCCGAGGGGAGGTGGAGGCAGGGGACGGAACACGGGACGGAAAAGAAAACGCGGAAAATTAATGCAGCCAGTGTGCTACTGAGACTGCTACTATGCTAGAACTAAAGATAACAGTGGAGCGGATTGGATTTGGGGGGTGGGGGTGGGGGGGTGGAGCAATCGTTCCCTCTGAGAGACAAGGCTGCCAGTAGGGCGGCCTCCTTTCCCAGAGGCCCTCTGTCGGGTGTAGAGTGTAGCCAAGGGTCTGGTTAGAGGAATAGACAAAGAGGTGGAAGTTTGTGCGGTGTATGGGTATACAGTATCTGCATTAAATAACATCCTACATGCACAGCCAGCTGCATGTGACCTGCAGAGCGGAGAGGTTTAAGGCGAGAGAGGCAGTGAGATAGTCGGAGTCCCCTTGCAAGGGGAAAATAGAAATTCGTTGCTTGATGCTTTTTATAGAGTAGCATGGCTCTCTGCTACGCTGTCCAGCATTCCAGAGAGGTGCTGTGTGCTAGCTAAAAAGGGACACGGTGAGGTGGAGGGGAGGGGAGCCCTCAGCCGAACAACACGAACATTTAGCTTGTCGTCTATTAAAGTACGCTAGTATGTACAGATATAAAGGGGGGGGGTAAATGTGTGTTTTGCTTTTTTGTTCTGTGTCTGCATGAAAATCATCCCAGACACTAATGGCTCCCCCACCATCTGTCCTTCTGTGTACCTAAACAGCAAGCTTAAGAGGAAAGCAAGGCAGGCCTGCCAGAGAGGGGAGGAGAAAGGCCTCGGCTTTTACCGTAAGCTGTGAGTCACCTCAGCCCACAGTATTGGACCTCTGCCACCCTCGCTCTCTGCAGCACACCCCCCCACCCTCTCTCTGCAACTAGCTAGGCTCGCAGAACAAAAAATAACTCTGGTCAACATAGCTACATGACAAGTGCCAAGAAGGAGAGAAAAAGAGAGAACAAATAAGTAGGGCTGTCAACTAATATTCTAAATTCGATTATATAGCCGAATATTTGAAAAAAAAAAACTGTTGTGTGGATTGTGGAAAAAAAAAGAAAGCAGCACTACTGCGGCTTTTTGCCTCACAAGTTCTAACATCACGTCACTTTCATTGATTGAAAATGAAATGTAGGTCAAGCTGGAGCAAATAATTCAACAACAACCGTGTGGTAATGATGTGATTTGCACTCTAGAAAGCCCCATTTGGAAATACTTGGAATAAAGTTGTAAATTAAGTTTTAAGCTTTACAATTTGATCATTCAGCAGACGCTTTTATCCAAAGCGACTTACAATTACATGGAGCAGATAGGGGTTAGGCATCTTGCTCAAGGATGCTTACAGGTAAGCCGACTCTGGGGATTGAACCCATGACCTACCGGCTGGGAGTCCAACGCCTAGACCACTAGACTATCCTGACCCTATTAAGTGCACTGTATATTAACCGCACGACAGTATTTTGCGTAATTTAAAAAAAACAAACAGTGTATCGACCGCACCTGTGTACTGACTGTGGTTTATTCATCGCGTCAAAACTAAATGCCACCTGGTTGTGGTGCAAGCGCTACTAAAAGTAGTTTATGAAGTGAATAAAAGCCAAATCCAACCACGTCTCCAACGAGGGAGGTAGCCCTAGCTGTATCTGCACCACAGATTTGCACAGCGCTGCCCCACAGATCTGCCAGCTAGCTAGCTAAAGCCTGATATAAAAATTATTAATGAAAGATCGCCAATTATATTTTTGTGTTGTCTGACAACCAGGAAATGTCCTAGTAAGTGAAGCTAATGAGCTATGAATAAATTCATACCGGTGTAAAAGCTGCACCCGAGTATTAACCACAGGGAGGGCTGCAGAAAGTTTACATCAATGTAGGATAAACCGCGGTTAATAGTCGGTAAATTACAGTAACATCACATCTGTTTTATGCTGTTATTGTAATGCCTGACAAAAAAAATAAATCAACTAAAAAACAGACTACTTGACTTGAAGAATCTTGGTCGACTGACAGGTCTCCGACTGATGATTCAACTCGCCGACTTACAGGAGGTAGCCCTACTATACAAGTACTTCTCGTTGTATTTGTTTGTATTTGTCCTCTTATAGACATAATGCGCAAAAATAGATATTCGAATGGTTCAAACCTTTTTTTTTTTTTATTGAATATTGGAATGTCAATTTTGGCCAATTTTGACAGCCCTACACTGGCGACAGAGATGCACTCAAACAGCATCAGATTTAGGTACTTTCATCTTGGATAACAGTTATCCTTCCAAGAGCCGACCGGCTTCCATTTGAGTTGACTATTCAGCAGCCTCATCACACTACAGTCCTTTAACATGTGATCAGAGATTAACACCTCATCTGCCCGATTTGGGAGATTAATGAGGCCACGGTTTATTGTGACAACCTGAGCTCCCCTAGAGCAGGCTAACTGGTGGGCTAAGGGCAAACACACACACCCGGGGGGGGGGGGGGTCTACTCTCCAGTCCTCTGCCCTTTCATTGCTCTCCATCTTCTCTCTATTATAATCCCCAGCGAGGTAGAGGCGGAGGGAAAACAAACAGTCAACACCTTTTAGGTAACAGATTCCACGCTGCAGTGCAGGTATGCTCCACTGCTACCCTGCAGGCCTGCTGTTCCCTCTCTCAACCAGAGTCGGGTACAGCAGCGAACACTGCCATCAGACAACTTGGATGAATAATCCTCCTGCTGGCTGGGCATGTCCAAGCAATGACAATAAAATCAATAGCATTGTTTCTTGCTAATCAGAACAATGATTGATTGGATTAGCTACAGCGTGATTTATCCCACTATCGTTATGTTTGCATCCTTTGAGACAAATATGCGTTTGTCCCTTTCACATTTCTCTGCCGGAATTCCTTTCCTATATATTAACAGCATTTGTTGCTGCTTCTCATTTTAATATGGTATTGATAATACAGTATTTTTATATATAAATCATTGTTTTGTCTCACTGTATGGGTGGGAAGCAGCCATGTTGTTTGTTATGCTTAGTAAGAAGCACCATCATGTGACTTAAGCCATATGCTACATAAGTCATTCTAAAAACATTATCGCATGTTCTCTCTAAAGCTACGCCAACTTATCCACATCAGCATAAAAACGTCTATGCGATATCTGTGAGTTGGATCAAAACTCCGTACAGTTTAGCTGTAAGTTAGCATAACAATAGGGTAATGGAAACCCCACTAAAGACATATCTGTGAAAAGTGTCCATTGCAGCATTGGGCTACCAGCCTTCAACCGAAGAAGTAGTCTAAAAGCCAGTCTAAAAAGACATGTGTGGCCTTCACAAACCCTTTACAATTGTAATAGCCAAATGACAAGTCGTTCCAGTGTTAACACAAACTTCATTTTAAATACTCTGGCCCCAGGAAACTAACTATATGCTGCATGCTTGGTAGCCCCGCGTGGGGAGGAGCAGGGGGAGAGCCCTGTGTGTCGAGGCTGACCTGTGTGCAGGCTGGCTGTGGAGGAAGAGGAGAAGGAGGAGGATGAGGAGGATTCGGTAGCAGCGGGGGGGCGTCCGGGAGCGCCGGGCGGCAGGGTCCCGGGGGGCAGAGGCTGGCCCCTCTTCAGCAGCTGTTTGTGCTCCTGCAGGCGGAAGCGTGGGGGCACCTCTCGGGCCGGGTAGCGCTGCTGCTGGGGCTGGGCGGTCTGCGGCTGGCCTCCGGAGGGGGCGCGCTTGCCATCGCCACTGCTGGGGGGCGCAACCGGGGCGGCGCTGGGGCTGGCGGGGGGAGGAGGAAGGGAGGGGCCGGGCCTGTCGGAGTCGGGCACTGTGGAAAGGGAGGGAGGGAGGGTGAGAGGACAACGGGGTGGGGCAGAGCAGGGCGTCAGGATGAAGCAACGGCGTACATGTCGCACGCAACGACAACAACACAGCTGAGGTGACTCCGAAAAAGAACAAGGATTTATTTAGTCTTTGGTTGTCAATGGCAACATCACATTCATTTTTTGTATCAGGACACATTTAAATACAGTAGCTGATCCCCATAAAATCCCCTAAATGTCTCCTGGTTGCCCCAGGAAGAGTTTCTAGCCAAGTGGTCAGGCAGCCACTGCATTACACTACAGCACTATCTGGAATGATCTCAGGGCGGTGCTGTCGTAGAGTCTGGCACAGTAAGACAGCCAAAACACACAACATTGATATGTTAAAGAGCTGTTATGCTGCCCAAGTACCATGTGTGGTGTTTGTAAAGTGTGAGCCAACAGGCTTCTGCTGCGTTTAATTGTAGTCGTGCGTTCAAGCTTGTGTGAAGTTGGTTGCTACACTATTGACAATACACTATTGGTGAACTATTGACAATCCTCTAACTTTGTTGACAGCGATTGTTAACGTTAAAACCACTAATAACTACATAACAGTGACATATTTCGATGTTATAGCTTTTCATATTTGCATTACGCTGTGTTTTAAAAGTAAAAAGTATTACAACTTTTCTATCTTTGACCGTGTGGGCAGCCATGTTACTTTTACGTCAAGTCGGGAACTCTGTGTTGAGAAATTTTTCCCTGTTGGAAGTCGGAAATCCCCAGTTCCGACATACAAGCGAACGCAGCATTAGATCTGCCACCTGCATTGTTGTTGTAAATAACCTCATCAAAACTGCATTGTTGAGAGCCATGCTGACATAAATATACAGTGTTAGCCATCAGCTAATACTTGACCTTGCACTGACCTTTCTGGGTGACTTTTAGGTCTCTACTTTCAGCCCTGTAGTTACAAGTTGACTCTAAACAGCCTTTTCCCCTGCTCCCTTATTTAGGACAAGATACTGTAGCAGCTCAGCTGAAGCTTTTTAAAGCCAAACAAACCCTGATTTAAAAGAATAGCATTGTTGTTGGCAACTAAAACATCAATGAAGATAGCTAGTTAGCGACACTGTGCGCTAAAAATAAACTCCGCATTTAGCACTGGTCTCAGTGACGTGGATTAACAATGTCTGTTTCACTGTAAAACAAACAGTATAAAGAAGCTTGTGCTTTAAACATGTTAGGTCCTTGCACGCAAACTTGCCACACTAATATACAGTATGTGGGCCGAGTGTGGAAGTGCTAAAGGTCAAGAGTCAAGACTAAGGCCAGAAGGATAACTAGCTTAAGGGTCGCAGCTGCGCAGCGTTGCATTGTGGGATATAAAAGTGCATTAGGTAATCGGTTTCGAGCAGCGTCTTACATAATGGAATCTAGCATGTGGTGTAAAACATAATTGTTTCTGTAACCTACACACACACACACACGCTACCAAAACATCAGCTGACATAATGTATGGAGTGCAACTTGGCATCCGGAGGTCTAGGTTGTAATAAAATATAGGATGGGGGAAAAAAACAAATGAACTAAATCCAGTAACAGTAGTAAAAGTCCTTTATGTGGCCTGAATTGGGTTTAAAGAGTGGTGCCTCGCCATTGGCTGCCATCCCAGGCTTGTGCAGCGAAGCAGTGAACAGCTCACACACAGAGTTATGTAAGGCCCACACTAAGCAGAGTACAGGACAATGTCGTTGAACATACAAGCGCACACCCCATGGTCAGGCGTTCACACATGAACCCCCCCCCCACCCACCCCGCCTCATTGAGAATGGAATGGGGGGGGCTGGGGGAATTCCGTCATCATCTGTTCCCCCAGCGTTTCAACTCCCCGCCGGGGCTGATACCACCGACTGCATGCTGTGCTCCAGTTTCACCCAAGACTGTGTCTGTCTGCCTGAAGCATAACATTCAGCAGGGCGTGGGGGGGGGTTGTCTAACAAAGGATTTCTCAAACATCTGCTCCATTTTCCCTCCTTCACTGCGCCGCAACTCCGCCAGTCTTCATAAGCTCTGCGCGCCTTCTCTCATTCATCTACCGCAGTCTCCCCGTGCTATCCCTCGGCCATTATTATGGCATTAGAGGCGGCAGATGGACGCGGCTATCTCCCGGCCAATTCTCCCCACTGATTCTAAGTGGTGATTTCCTCCTAACGGGAACAATATAGAGGGGATTTAGTTGCCGGCTCTGTGCGATGACAACAATAGGAGCCATCGTGATACAGTGGGGGCTCTGTGTGTGTGTGAGAGAGAGAGAGACCGTGTGACGTATATTCTTCTGGAAGTTTTGGGGGGGGGGGGGGGCTTTCTCAGACAATGACACCAGGGTAAGGAAATGGGAGCAAGAGTGAGAGAGAAAAGGTACAGGAGGAGGGATCGATAGAAGAGAATAACGCAGGTTCACGCATGTGCACGAGTCAGTCTCTGCCCTCCGCTGCGAGCGTCAGCCTCACTGCATTAAAGCTAGCAGCCTGGGCCAAATCCTCTTAGAAATACAGCACCATTCTCTTGCAGTAGGCAATGACCCATTGGACTTCACGGCAAACAAATTTAAATATTATATAGTTCTTTCATTCAGGAACTACATGCTGTGGTTGACGCATTCAAGCAACGGCTCTGATGACGAAAATTACAAAATGGGAGTGTGCAGGGGACACTTAATGTGGATCTGTCGGGATTGTTGATTTTGTTGGCAATCACTGGGATTTGCCGCAACCGCTGCCACTTCTGTAGCTATAATGAAAACAAACTCCCAGCGCCAGTGTTGTGAAGATTTATTTGATCGCTCTGATCAAACATAAACATCAAACAAACTCCAATAAAAAAAGGCATATGCCTTCGGCACTCACAAGGTGTGGCGTATTAAGTCAAGAGTCTCGCAGCGCAGCACTGAAGATAAAAACATGGTAGAGGGGGAAAAAAAGAAGAAATCACACTTTTAATCTGTACCACCGACAGCCTATTCGGAAAATAACTCAGCTGTGTAAGTACGCTGGAGGATTCCAAGTTCATCAAAGATGCACTTTAAAGCGTGGCCTCGGGGCTCCCTTGTGCGCTCCACACAGGAGGAAGACATCCCATTTTCCACAAAAAAAAAAAAAAAAAAGGAGCTCTTAATTTTCTAATGGGGAAAATGATAGCATGCCAGTCAGAATGTTAAAGACCTGCAGCGAAGAGGTGGGCAGGGCCCTCCAAGTGTGTCTGGGGAGAGATGAGAGAGGAGAGGTGGGTGGGTTGAATGAGAGGTGTGGGTGAAGAGCGCTCTCTCTCCCTCGGAGGTGAGGGGAGATGAGATAAGCCGAGCGCTCCCACTCTGTCGGAGACCCTACAATTTTGGCAATAGCAACTCGCTGACTGAGCTTGGATTCATCAAAAACGGGCCGCCATGCATCACTAAACAAACACTTTCAGTTAGCGAGCGATTATAGGCTTTCTATAGCTGAGCCTTTAATCGTCCCAGTGTAGACCTGAATGGAGAGCATTCATACTACCTAAAGAAAATCTCACCAGCCAGCCTGATAGGCCCCAGCTTCTACTGCGACAAATGACAGTTATTCTCAGTCAGAGATCTGTCCACAGCCCTGAATTAAAGGGCTGCAGAGAGGCTGTAACAACGTACCACTGCGGCAGGGAGAAGCACATTTTAAACTGCCTTTACCCATGATATACAAGGGCATCATCAATGCAGAGCTCATCCTGTGAAATGACAGTCTCGCCTAGAGACCATTTGCTTACCTTGTGACGAGACAATTCTGGGTGAAGCCTATTCTTAGTTAACATACAAAGACAAAAAGGCTCCAAGTTCTGATGCATACCACTGCTATAGCATGCTGTATGTGCAATGCTAGCCATTCAGCTAGCACTGTTGTGTAATAAATAATGACAACACAGGCAGAACTGCTGCCGTTTGCTAATCAAAACTGCATTAGCTTGATCCAAAGCTTGATTATCCCTGCAGATCAATATTCCCTCAAACTAAATGATATAGGCCTATAAATAAATAAAATAAATAAATGGCATATAATCAGGTTGAGGTAGTGGCTTTAGAACTGTACCAGTTACCAGGCAGCACACCTCCTCAGGGCCCTACTATGTGAGCAGTGGGCCTCATAAGGCAGAGAGGAGATTACAGGGCTCAATTAGGATTGATTAAATATGACGCTGTAGTTAAACAGGGAGAGGTCTCCTTGGTCTCATCACGTTTAACGTAGTTAAAAAAAAAAAAAAAAAAAAAAAAAGACACTGTTACACACTCTTGACACGCTTATCGCCTGAGAGTACGGTGAGAAAAGAACCAAGGTTATAACAGTCAAGGCATTGATCAAATACCTGAATGATGCGCAAAGTCCCCCGCCCACACACACAAGTGGTGTTCTGCACGTCAATACCAATTTCAGTAAACCCCTGGCGCTCAATGTCGTCTTTTCATTAAGAGCAGCGGCCCAAGCTTCTTAGCCTGTAGCGGCAAAGCCTTGTCTGACAAGTGGGAGGGCAGGCAGGCTGTCATGACCGCCGTCCCTGGTGGACAGGTGGGGGAGGGTACCAACATACCGCCTCCTGGGAGGGACCCACGCCCTCCACTTAGTCATGCCCCCAGCTACGTGTGTTCCAGAATTCTGTGTCCGTTTTTGCTGAGGAAATCAATTGACCTTTTGCCTGGAGTTTGACTGACATGCAATCTGACCAATCAGAAGGCTGATATTATAAGCTTTGTTGCTAGCTGCCATTTTGTCTGACAACCAAGGATACACTGAAAAATCACGGGACAGCCAATCAGATTTATGGGTGTTCTAAGTTAATACAATGATACTACACTCTATCCTTTTAACTATATAGCACAATCTATTTTCATTTTGGAAAAGAGTAGCAGAGAGCAGACAGGGAAAGCAGAACAGCCTGCTGCTTTCAGCGCAGCCACATAGCCAATCCTTTCTTGAATCCCAACTGGCCTGAAATACAGATAAATTCAATCTGGTGTAGATCTCCCCTTATCTACTATAAGCTTTTGTTCAAAGGAAAGTTTAGAGACATATTAAATATGTCTTAAATATGGGAGAAAAAGCCGTAGGCCTATATTACAAACAAATAGACGATATATAGCGATATTTCTCATTTATTGAAAATGAAACTATCTGAAATGAAAGCAATGGCATATTTATGACTTACTAGACTAAGACTAGCCTATGGTATCCTACCTGTAGTATTTTGTAGATTAAGATGCTGTGGATATTTTTTTTTTTTAACAAAACAATTTAAATATGAAACTGAAATCGTCTGGTCCATCCTGCAGTTTTCCGATATGTCTCCAATTAATGTTGAGGACTCTAATGACACTATACACGTCGGATGTCGGACATTGTTAGACAACCCGCCTTTGAAATCGCTGGCCATGGCTAATTCCTTCCTGGTGAAAAGTCAATTGTGAAACACGGGGTGGAGGACACTTTCCCTGCCCACCTGGGCACACACCAGAAGGGATGTAAAATGTATTAAAAATAAATTAATACATATCCAATATTTGGCTGGGGAAATTTCCATTTAATTTAGCATTTAGTAAATTAGCACTAACCAGTCTAATCTCTAATGTCTCCACATTTTTTTTCCATCTTAAGTGGTCAACAGGTTGAAAAGCATGACCCAGTGCATAACTAGTACCTATTCTCCCCTCATTAATTATTACTCCCAAAAAATTAAATAAAAACATATACAGAGTGTGTGTGTGTGTGTGTGTGTGTGTGCGTGTGTGCATAACAATGTATATTTACGTTTGTTTAAATGTGTGGTTCCACTGCCCGACCGATGCCAACCTCTTGGTGTGTTCTTGGAGAGAAGTAGTGAGAAGTAGTAGTGCCGGAAGGCACCAGAACAGGGTTGCCCCCCCACCAACTCTAACCAGTATGAACGCCTACAGTGGCCAGACAGATGCTAGCTCTGAACCACAGTGACCTAAAAAAAAAAAAACACTCCTGCCCAGGTCCCCTTGACTTAGAACCGCCAAAGTGACTCCGGAATAGTAATTTAATAAAGATGGACTCACTGTCGTTATTAAGTGTCCCCTGCTGCATCCACTCATGCTAAGCTCCTTGGCTTGCCGTATGTAAATGAGGGGGTAACAGCGACAAGAGTCTATATAAATTCCCTACTGATCGTGTGGCAATTTATGGACACTTTAGCACAATGCGCTGAGTGTAATTAAGGCAATGTGAAATGGCAAATTAACAGCCCTTAGCAGCCCTTTAGAACAGTGTTATCTTTTATGGTGCTATGTAAATGCACACCTTGATGTGTGTGTCTGTCCCACCCCCCCACCCCCGCTTGATTCCAATAAAATAAATAAGCACAACATGAACAGAGAGCAACAATAGCTAACTTAACTCAGACATTGACCATAGTTTGATGATGGCTGAATTTATTTTTTAATGGCACAAAGGGCCATCTTTTTCATAGTGATCTTAATAACATGATACAAAGTCCAAATGGGGTAGATTGTATTTATTGTAACAGAGCTTAGTAAAAGTGGGTCCACTACATATGGATATACCATGCCCAAAGCGTGGGGAATTTAAACATACTTATGAATGCAAATGCGTACCGCTTCTTATACCCCTTCTGGTCATTTGTCACTTCTGGATAGCGGTCAAATCAACTCTACTTCTACTCAACTGGGCTCACCTGCAGCCCCACACTGCCAACAGTAATCCTGAGTTGAGGAAGATGACCGGCGTTAGAGCTTGCCTCTGCTGTCTAGATGTAGTGCATAGTGTTGAATGGCACAGTGGTCTAGATGTTGGACTCCCAGCCGGTCGTCTGCTAAATGACCTAATTGTAATTGATTGTTGGCCAGGTTTGTATGCAGCAGTGCAAGTAGGCCACCTTATGTAGTCTACTTGCCAAGTGATTGCGTGTGTATGCATTTAGGTGTGCAAAACTAAACGTGCACAGTCACGCTATTTTTAAATGTAGAAATAATAGTGTTTTCCTGGGCTGGACTTCCTGTGAATTATTGCGTTATTATTACAGATAAAAAGCAGCAAGCAGCAGCAGTAAGGCTGTCCCACATCTGCGGAAAATTAACGAGCAAGAGAACAATATTAGAAAGGACAAGATATTTATGATTATTATGAATTCTATTAATTAATGTCTTTTCTACTTTTTTGACGATTGGAAACTCCCTTACAAAAGCCCACAGTCCAAAAATAAGATGAATAGAACAGCAGTCTGAGGGCGGAAGGTACAATTATGAGGTAATTTATCAGACAGTTTTTATACAAAGCGAATTACAATTGCAGGTATTTAGGAGCAGGTAGGGGTTAGGGTAGGTCAGTCGGGGATCAAACAGACTACCTTTAGACTAGGAGTCGGCCTCCCTCAACACTAACATTTCCAGTCACACTAAACTACATGGTTTCACTGAGCACATGGGAGACACACACAGGGGAGAACTACTAGTGAAATAAATTGACTGCTGCTTACTCCCAGCCCTCCATGGACACTACTGCATTACACCCCCCCCAACCCTTTCTTTCTGTTTTGGTCCCAGAGCGGGTGTTACAATGAGTTGTAGTCACTAGGTGGTAGTGTTGCAGTTTGGAATGGGAAGAGGGGGTGTGGTCAGACCTTACTGGATGGCCAGCTGCACCCACCTGTGGCAGGGAACAGAGCATAGAAGGCTGGATTGAGAGACAGCGAGAAGCCATCCATGCTGGTTGGACCACGCCACTGACGACAACGGTGAACTGTATTAGTTATTTTATTCCATGCCAACTATTTTTCTTTATAAATGCATTTAAAAAAAAGTCAGAAAAATAACTTTGGAAGACTGCTTGGGCTGGCCGAGCTCTAGCCTACAACGCTGTATGTAGCTGAGGAGCGGTCAGGAGGACGATGGCAGCGGTGGTTGGAAGAGCCTGCAGTCGATGGCTGCCAGCCCCGCGGAGCCTTTAACGGAGCCTCAACACCAGCCCCCTTCTCAGCAGTTCTAGTTGTTCATCACATCATTATCACAGAACAGCTGGTCTGGAACATCTCAGGCCTGAATGCCAACCACTTTAATAATGACATGAGCACAGCTGAGCAACAGGCAATACTTGGAACCAGTAGAAAATGTGCAAAATGTCAAATGTGACGGCTGAGAGGGCAAAAGTCAAAGCCAAGACGAGGTTGAACGATAAACAAATAAGATGTGCAGCCGTATAAATAACCAAATACGCCACAGCCTAGTCTGAGATCAGAGAGAGAAAATATTTAGGTCAATTTAAAAATGCAATGGAACATCACAAAAGGCAATGACCAAGATGGCGAGCATGCTAACAAAGCTAACCCAGATCATATCCATTAGCGCAGGGAGCTACCAGGGGCACAGCCTGACTCGGACTAGTGGAGGAGGGGTGGGATGGTGAGCATCTATCTGACATTACACTACACTTCATTAAATCAGTCTTAAGACCCTTGACGAAGGCAAATTCACAGTGGTA
Source organism: Percopsis transmontana (assembly GCA_025447815.1). Lineage (NCBI taxonomy): Eukaryota > Metazoa > Chordata > Actinopteri > Percopsiformes > Percopsidae > Percopsis > Percopsis transmontana. Next base: position 2,971 of record JAOEHI010051379.1, on the reverse strand, counting down.
TGCACCAATACCGCCATAATCTCCACTTACTCAACGTTAATGAGGCCATAACTAATTTATAAAAACACTATTTTCCAAAAAACATGACTGGCATCTAAAATCCTCAATTTTTCAAAAAAAAAAAAAAATAACTGCAGCGACTCCATGCTACCGGGTCTAGCGGTGGCTCTAATGAGATTTCCACCCTGCCTATACCTTCCAAGAAATAAGCTTTGCTCCCATCTGCCTCCTCACATCTACAAGCTTGTATTCTCGGGAGATCTACTGCTGGGCTGACTGGCTGTCGATCACTCACTCTCCATCCAACTACTTCTGCTCATTAAGGGCCTTGGCATGGAGAATGTGAGACAGAGAGTGAGAAAGAGAGACCGAGTTCTTCCGCCTGGGAGCTTAAAAACTGCCAAGTAAGCACACTCTTTACCACAGGTTACTATTTTTTAATGTGCTCTCCTCATTAGAGATGGGGATTGAAAGATTTTATCATTTCCAAAGTCATTATCCATCCTGTTCATTACCAGATTCCTTTTTGATCCATTTTGGAAAAGAGTGCATCCAGGTGAAATAGAATTCCTTTTTGTATATTTGTTGAACAAAAACTAAAGTGTTGTAAATAAAGAAAATCAGCTAAAACATATTTGTCAAAGTTTAGATTAAACAGAATGCCTTTTTTTTTTTACTGTTACACTTTAAAATACCATCATATTTTCTAAATATTCATCCTAGAGCTAAACAATTCAGACCAGATTCTAAATGGGAACTAAATGGTGCTCAATTCCTATCTCCATATCTTCATTTCCCTTCCACATTACTCTGTGGCCCAACACCTTTGCTTTCAACCTCAGTCCTTCCGTGTTTTCTCGTGTGCCCCTCCTGAGATTCTTTTTAGCTACCCTAGCCTCGCCCGAGGAGCCCATGGGGAGGCGCGAGGAGCAGCTGCACTGTCCCTATGCTGCTTATTAGTCTTCTAGCTCCACATGGCCTTTATTTGGCTCAGAGACTCGGAGCCACCTGGCTGTCACTAAACGTTTTCTGTGAAAGGATGCTTTACAGTAATAAACACTGAAAACGCTTCTGATTTCCAGTTAGAGAAGGATAAAGGCTGGTTTTAGCTCAAAGGCTAAATGGAATCACCTTGGTCGGTAATGTAATTAAGATTAAATATATAAATTAAATGCCAAAAAGGAGCTGTTGACAAACATTTACTGCCTGAACATTTATTGCCTGCAATGGTAAAGTGGTTGAACTACATGAAGGCGATTAAAGTACTGATGCAAACAAAGGTTTACATTGTTTACAAGTGTAAAGAAGAAGGTTGATACAACAAGTAGTTCTAACTCACCTTTGGTTTTCTGTTCAGCGGCCTGCAAAAGAAGGCAGAAAATATGCTATGAACAGACTGAAGACTCAAATCATTTAAGAGTTTGCCTATTCTCTCTATAAGTGAAACATTTAAATGTTTAGCAGGCAGAAGGCTAACTGGCTACATATCTGCGTTAGGCAAACTAGCCTGGGCTACTGGAACACAATGGCAGAATACAAGCCTTGAATGTACAATTCAGGAGCATGCATTTATCTGTCAGACCATTAAACCCACAAGGCTTTGCCATGCAGTTCACACACCTTTTTCTGAGCAGCTTCCTTCTTTTTCTTCTCTTCTTGCTTTTTCTTTTTCTTTTCTTCCATCAAATGGTTCACTTCTTGTATTCCTTGCTTCTTCTCAAGGCTAAAATAACAAAAAAGCATAAGATTATCAACCTGGAGTTTAATAGACAAAGGTGTTTCTTTAGTACTAGTTTAGCAGTGGTGGTGACCCAAGTAGTTTGAAAATGCCTCCTAAGGCTAGGGAAATGTAAACACTGTTAGGCATATACAGTAGAATTCAAGTAGTATTTAACTGGAATTAGCTTAGAAGCAAAACTAGCCTATACTATTTTCTCTTCGCGTCTCAGCGTGCAACTTCACTCTAGACTAGGACATTTCCTGGTTGTTCACACAGCTAATCTTTCATAGATACTTTTCGGCACAAACTGTCACATGCACAATATTGGTGTAGTTAAGAGATTCGCTCAAAATAAGTATTTTTAATATGCTTAGAACCCCGCCCAGCAGTTTTTCAGGGCCGCTCAGAAGTACCTTAAAGAGTTCCTGCAGGGTTGGTTCCTGCAGTGGGAAAGCGCCTTTTGTTTACAAGTGCAGGTCCAAAGACATCATTAAAAATGCTATCTCATGCCAGTCTTTCCCCGTTCTTTGTCTTCGTCTACTGTTGTTGGCCCACAATGATAATATTTATAGAAAAGAAAACAGGGACACCCATTGAGTTCAATAAATGACTATTGGGTGGCGGCCATGACGCTTTGAATTGAAATAAACAGTGTCAATGTCAGTTCAACAGATTCGCTCTAAATGTTGACACTCTCAAAACGCTCAATGGTCCAATACTAATTTCTCAGCCAGATGGGAGGATTAGGGTCTGCTGTAGCTATCTGCACTGAAATCTCAGCAGACAATGTTACCTGATGGACTGTAACCCAAGATGATTTGGACTCTGGGTTTTTCCCGTGGTGCGTTTGCTCTGCTGCTGGTCTTTGGGTATGTCTCTGGAAACTATTAGGGGGCCTTGTATAGAAGTACAGGGAGGCACCAAGCCGAGCTTATCCTGCATATCAGTATCGGGTCGATACTGGCCTAAAACGCTGGATCGGGTATCATGACAGCAGGTGTGACTAGCCAAAGCAGATATGTATTTCTGCCGTAAAAGTGTTTGACACTATGATATCACCTGGCTGAAGGGCACAGTTCTTGCATAGGGGAGTAAAGGGGGACAGTCGGTGAGCACAGCCTGTCTTCTCATGTCGGGGGGGGGGGGGGGGGGGGGAAATATTTTTACTAGGGCAAACAAAAAAAAATTTTTGTTTAAATTAAAAAAAAAAAATATTAAAAAAAAAAAAATTAAAAAAAAAAAAAAAAATAA
>JAOEHI010051378.1:8333-18784 GCA_025447815.1 Percopsis transmontana | reverse complement strand
TGCAGCAATCAGCATAACATCCATTTGTCGGACTCTAGCTAAAGAGTCTGAATGAAACAACTACACAAAGTTCCTTTTGAAAGGAACGGTGAGCGCATCAAAGAACTCAATACGTCCAGGTAAGGTTATGCAATACAGTCATTACTGTACTATACATAGTGTGTTTTGCAGTAAACTACTCTATAAACCTGAAGTAAAGTAGGACATACAGTAGGTATACAGCAAAACATTTACACACACCATGTCTGATTACGTTCAGAGAGTCATGGAATTGGAGGCCAATCAAGTCCCACATGAAATGATCTACGTTGACGAGGCTGGCTTTAACTTGGCCAAAAAGCGCTGGCGCGGAAGAAACATAATTGGCAAAAGGGCCACAGTTACCGTGCTGGGCCAGAGAGGAGCCAACATCACCATGTGCGCTGCAATCTCCCAACAACGGTCCACTCCTTTATAAATGTGAGATTGGCCCCTACAACACCGACCGCCTTATCCTGTTTATAGAAGACATATATGAAAGTAAGGTGCCAGAGGCAGAAAGGGGACAGGTGGGAGACCACTTGCCAATATATGTGATCACATGGGACAATGTGGCATGCCACCATTCCCGTGCAGTCACAGCCTGGTTTGACGCCCATCCGAGGATGATGTCCCTTTTTCTTGCCCCTTACTCCCCTTTCCTCAACCCCATTGAGGAGTGTTTCTCAGCCTGGAGATGGAGGGTTTTTGACCTTCGTCCACAGGACCAAATGTCCCTCCTGGATGCAATGGATGCTGCATGCCAAGACATCACAGCTGAACACTGCAAGGCGTGGGTAAGGCATTCCAAAAGATTCTTCCCAAGATGCCTTGCCAGACAAGATATCAGGTGTTATGTGGATGAGAATATGTGGCCAAATGCAGAAGACCGGGCAGATTAGAAGATTACTATTTTTTTTTCTGTGGCATATTCTGTTTGAATATTTTGTATTGTCTCATAATATAATAATTGTTTTGTCCTGTCTTTGTCTTATCTTTATTTATAAACCGTACATTCTATAAAGCTACTCTGAGATGGGTCATTCATCTTTTGTATTGAATTTCTGCAGCAAAGGAAACAAAATGCATGATTTACTAAACCCACCAAAACAAGGGCTTCAAACGAAACTGCAGTGCAAAGCATAATCTATGATCAATACAATAGTGTCTATTGTATAAGGAGCAGACCTGACACATAAAATAATGCAGTTTCTGTAATTCCACCTGATATTAGTGTTTTTATGACATTGGGCTATGACTGACTAAATGTTCCTGTTGGAAGAGAACAGATCAGTTAGTGTTTTGGCAGAATTATTTGATTTTGGGACATGTTTGCAGTGTTTTGGTAGACATGGTGTATTATTGCATTTTGAAAATTTGTTTTGGAGTTTAGTTTACAATGTGTGATTTAGAGCATAAAGTTTTGCCAGTTGTGTGTTGGTGCGTTAAGAGTTTAGGAAAATTGTTTGAAAGGATTGTCATAGCGATCGTAAAAAACTGTAACACATGATAAGTAACTTTAAACCAAAAGACATATAGATAAAACATAATTATTTGGAAATATATGAAGCATTCCTTCTCAGAAGATTAAATTAATAATGTACACAAGCAAACATTAAAAGTAGCCAATTCCAGACATATAAATTAAATAAAGAAAAGAAGGGGAACCTCCAAATTGGCTGACATCTATTCAAATGTGTGTGTGCTAAGATACAGCAAAAAGCCAATCCAGACAGAAACTGCTTTAGTAATTAATTTGTTCCTCTGGTTGATCATTAGATCCTCTATTAAACATTTGTGTCTGTCATTGGTCTTAATGCAAAAATGTAAGGTAGCAATAATATTCAGTTAGGGTTAGAAGAGTTAATTGTAAGCAAGTTTGTGTGTCTATTACTGAAAAACTTTATTTAAAAAAAATAAAAAATAAAAAAAGGGAGGGAGACATACCATGGCTAACCTTCATTTGGCTTTGCGGTGTTTATCTTGGCAAACACACCTTACAGAATAAACTTCCAGTTTATCCAGAATACCACTGCTTCATGTGGGTTTATTCACACCTAAAAATAAGCATTAAAAGCTCAGCATGTGAGCTTCACATAAAAGAAATATTGCAAATAGATACAACAAATATATTAATCAGTGTATACTAAATACTATACTAAAACAGTGAGCATAGTGACGCTATACTCCAGTATTCAGTCCCAGAGCAACAGAGAGATGTCAGTCAGTTGATCTGACAGGCTTCACAACATTATTTCATAAACATGTCTTACTGTGAAAAGCACAGCACCTTTTTGTTTTAACGTTTTTAGGTACAGTAGATTCATTAGAACGGTTAGCCTACACTATACTTTAGGTGCCATAGAGCCATTTAGTGTTCCATGCTATTTACTGTTCCAGTGGCAGTGAAAAACAATGTAGAATATCACAGTGCCCATGTGCTGCTAGGAGTGACAGTTTTCCCTTTTTATCTCTCAGTGCAAGGTCATACATTGTCTGTCTGATTGAATCCATCATGTTTCAGTGCCTTGCTCCTCAGTTACTGTTCCTTTAAAAACGCTGAATGCAGTGCTGCCCCCCAACCCCCAATCACATTTGAGATGGCGGCATCTCATAGTCTGTTATTTCACCTGTTAGAGGTTTTGTTGCTCCTCGACTTCCCTTTCCACTCCCTCCTTAGTGTCAAACCTGTTTTTTCATCTGCAGAGTAGTAGTAGTACTACATGTAATACAGGCCAACAGCAAGTTTGATTGTGAGAAGGAAATATTTTACAATGTTAATCAATGAAGTTGTTTTTCTTCCGACAGAAAACCCGCATACGCATCCTGGGATGCATCCCCTATTGCTGTGAATAGCAACGCCTGCTATCCACCACTGCTAACCTGCTTTTCATCCTCCCTCCATTCTTCCTTCTCCCCCCCCTCCTTCCTTACATTCTCAGGGTAAGGCCTGTTTGTGTTGCTCCTGTAAAAAAGCTTGTTTCTCCACGAGTTTCCGGAACATTCCGTGTCTGTTGCCCAGCAGCTCTGTGGGCTGGCCGCACTCAGCTATTCGTCGCTTGTCCAACACGGCCACGGCATCAGCGTTCTGGATGGTGGAGAACCGGTGGGCGATAATGACGACTGTCCTGCCTTTTAAGAAACAATAAGCAAACAAGGGATGCGTTGAATCATTCCGCTGCATAAAAACAGGTTTCAAATCGAACAAGGTCATAAATTACTTCAGCACTATTTGCACTAATTAAATTTAGCCATTTAATTAGTGCAAATTTAAGTGTCCCTGGCACTCCTAGACTATATGGAGCCTAGATGCTATACAAATATATCAAGGGAAAGAGGGAAGGCAAGCATACTACCTTCCATCAGACGCTCTAAGGCCTCCTGGACCAAGGACTCATTCTCTGCATCCAAAGCACTGAGAAGACACAGGAGCTTATGAACACATCGACAGATCAACCGTTTCTCTGACTATTGGAATATAATTAACACATCAATAAACTTTTTATAACAGTAGTGCAGTAGTGTTGGGACCCATGGCCCCCCAAGTGTGTGTGCATGAGGGGGCTGCCTGCTAACTACATCTTCTTTTCTACATACATTCTTCAATTACATTATTATCCAAATAAATATTTGTAAAAAATTTAAAACAAAAGAACAATTAATCTTTAAATCATGTAATGTCCCCCTAAATAGCATCTTATGGCGCTCCAGGCGGCCCGACCCCCTAGATAAGTACCACTGGTTTATATAAATAATAGAGGGCATTTTGGGTAGGCATTCTGTTTATGTGATAAAGCCAACACTAAATGACTATAATCAACAGTCTCACTGTTGCTCAAACTCTACAAAATAAAGACACGCAAATAGGGAATCAGTTATTTGAGATTCTCATCCAAGTAAGGTCATGACAATTGTTATATTTGCATGAAATTCTCAACAAATCATTCATAATAACTAACTCACCTGGTAGCCTCATCCAAAAGCAGGATCTTTGGGTTCTGCGGAGATATGCACATTGTGACCATTAATAAAATCCAGAGGACGAGAATTACGTTATATATCCAAAACGTAACAGTGAAACAGCCCAGAAAGATTATTTACCTTAAGCAGAGCCCTTGCAATTGCTATTCTTTGTTTCTGACCGCCTAAGAGACAAAGACATAAGCTGTCTGAAAAAATTTGAACGGCTTCAATATTTATTACATCAGAATTGTGTGAGTTAAATTTCTTTTGAACAAGCTAAACTAATCAAAATACATACATGGATACCACAGGACAAACATTTGTTTAATTCCTTCAAAAAGGATGGAAGCTCAAACGTCTGTGCCCTGCCACTCACCTGACAGCAACACTCCCTTCTCCCCAACAACAGTGTCAAAACCTTCAGGAAAGGCCTGTATGAAGTCGTAGGCGTTGGCCACTCGGGCTGCGTTGTAGATGTCCTCTGTGGTCACATTGCTGGGGTCCATTGCACCGTATGCTATGTTATCTCTTATAGAGCAGGAGAACAACACAGGCTCCTAGTGGCAAGTCAAGACAGGATACGTGTGTGTGTGTGTGTGTGTGTGTGTGTGAGTGTGTGTGAGAGAGAGAGAAAGAGAGCAAGAGAGAGATAGATTGAGTAATAGATCTTAAATATCTCATAAGCAGGTATTACAGGTATTATATTCCACTAAAATTCCCAACTCTGTTAGTTACGTTAAAGTTTATTTTATACCTGACTGACAGTTCCAATGTGACTCCTCAGCCAATAAGGATTCAGATCCCTCACATCATGCCCATCTATTGTGATAACCCCTGAAAGTGAGGAGTGATTAAGGAAAGATGTTCTCAGGAGCTCATTCATCAATAATTTCTTAAATGGGGGTACTAGTACCTCTAGTGGTATTTGGAGGTACTACAGTAAGTACATATAGGGGAAATCATGCACAGAAGGCCTATCAATATATACTATACTTGGCTTGGAAAATAAATGTTTTAGATGACAAAGTTTTGGCATTTTTACTTTTATTGTAATAGGATATTATAACAGATTAAGAATTGATGGATAAAGTGCTGAATAAAACAAAAACAACTTTCATGTATATCACTTGTATTCCATACACATTCACACTTCTTTCAATAAGCCACAGAAACAAGGTAACCCACAAAAGGACAAGGTGAACACAGAACATCCTGTAGCTCACCAGCGTTTGGGTCGTAAAGCCGGAGCAGTAGTGACACCAAGCTAGATTTTCCTGACCCGCTGGGTCCAACCACAGCCATGACAGAACCAGCTGGTACCAGCAGACTGAGGTTCTGAAAGATCGGAGATTCCCTACGGGTCGGGTAGGAGAAGGAGACATCAGAGAACTCCAGCCGGCCCTTCAACTGCTCCGCAGAAAGGACTAGGCCCTCTGTTAAAAAATACAAAAAGTAGAATTGAAAAAGAAAGGGTTGGGTCCGATTAGCCTACAACTTTCAAAATCAAGGGGAAATGTGTAGTGAGGTAATACTCTGCTACCTCTGTATGTGTGGGTTTGTTTGTTGTACTAACCGGTTAGAGGAAACTCAGGTTTTCTTTCTAGTATCTCCCACAGTCTGGTGCCTGCTCCAAAACCCTTCATCAGTTCAGAGTAGAACGAACTCATACCTAAGGCATCAAACACAGATTTCACAAGACATGACACAAACACACAAGAACCCATATCCAAGCTACATACTGTAATTGTAGAGTATGAATAAATGTGTGCGCGTCACCTGCGATGCTGACTCCCACCCAGAAGGTGTACATGAGGAAGGATGAGAGCTCTCCAACTGTCATGTTTTGGCTGGCCATGAGCAGGCCTCCTTTATATAGCACTGACAGGATCATGAGGTTACCACTGAGACCAGTCTGCAAAACATACATGGTGTTACTCACACTGGTTTTAATAATGATCCCACGGCAGCACTAATGGCATAATAGCATAGGCATGACACCACTAGTATACTTGCACAAACCCATTTGTTAAATGCTTAAAAATGGAGAAGGATTCATGTGCCAACTGTGGATTAGTTTTGCATCACCAGGAGGCAAGAAACGCACCGTGTTAGAACCAGTTTTATGTCTCTCTCTCTCTCTCTCACACACACACACACACACACACACACACACACACACCCACTTACCACTCCAAAGAATCCAGCTCTCATCAGAGCCTCTTTCTTGGCCAAGGTGAAGACATAGTCTATCTTCTGTTTGTATGTGTTGACTTCTGACAGTTCTTTACCAAAGGCCCTGACTGTACGCATGTTACTGATACGCTCCTCCGCCAACTGGGACAATTAAACACAAAAAAATATGGTGTATTAGCTCAGGAATTAAGTCATTGTATACACATTTCAATTGTTGAATTTAATGTTCTGTAAGTAAACATGTTGGTTGAGCATCTAAGTTCCTGTATTATATATTGATCAAGCTGAGCAGAAGTGCACTAGTTTTGCATCTGAAACACGCCACTAGCAAACACTATAGGTTTATGAGGTAATAACAACAATACATAATAGAAGTTTTCAACTCTGTTTACCCACATTTAAGCCACATAGATGTCCCCAGATGTTTTATACGATAGTATAATAAGTCTGGCCCTGCGAGACTACCTATGAGGCTACTCCTAGCTAAAGAAAGTGGCTATGGATGCAAACTACAGCGCCTCTGCAACGTGAGCCAAGGCAGAAAATTGGGGTTCTGGGGCATTTATAACACAAATAAGTAGTGTCCTATTAATTAATCCTGACAAGCTTAAACTTTCTAAATTTTTATTTTGTGATGGTTTTATAATTTAATTACCAAAACATCTGCGCTTTAATGACATAAAGGCCCTGAACATTTGTTCATATGAATGTCCACAGTAGTTTACATGTTTAGTTATAAAATATGTAATGTGTGCATATACAGTATCTTCACATAGTACCTGTGTTGTCTGTGCCAGAGCGTCCTGTGTGCATTTTGAGATAGACCGAAGGTATCTGCCATAGACAACAGCCAGGCCCGCTAGAGGAGGCACAATCAGCAATACAAAGCCTGCTAGACTGGGGGAGACATAGAACTAGAAAAGGGCAGGCGAATGGAGAGCAGAGGTGATGGAAGGTAACAGGGGGAGGTGAAGACAGGAAAGGGGATGAATAAGAGAGGAGAACAAGAGAAAAAGTACCAGGAAGTTGAGTAAATATTCCTTTCACGTAGGCTACCAAAGATTATTTTAACTGGTTTGTCAACAAATTAATAGCCCTATGAATAGTAACATAAGTAGGGACAATTATACGAACAGAAAGGAAAAGCCTAACAATAGAGCACAAATGATGCAATTACATAGATTTCCTTCTAGTAAAAGGAAGTGTTTTAACCTATGTGCTAACAATATAGTGATGTGTAAGTCTAGTGTGGTAACATTAGCGTCAAACAGTCAAACAGCCTATTTTCTGTGCATTTATATGCCAGATAATAGGACATTGAAGTTGTTTCTAAATTTTTAATATCAATTTGTTGAATGATTTAGAGTGAATCATACAATCTCTCCTGACCAATCACAGCTGATCCCTATGTTACAATTAGGTCATTTTGCAGATGCTTTTATCCAAAGCAACTTACAGTGAGTACAATTACAAGGATTAAGGAGCAGGTAGGGGTTCAGGACACATACAGGTAGGTCGGGCATGTTGATCCACAAACTTTCGTCTGGGAGTAGGTCATCCTAACCTATCCTGCCCCATGTTCTTACCATCATGCTGACACCAGCAGCTGCCTGGGCTACAGCTCTTAGGCCATCTGATAGGTTGTCAGTGATAGAGTGTCCAACCAATGTTGTGTCAGCAGAGAGGCGGTTGATAAGCTCACCAGTCCGAGACCGGTCAAAAAATGCCACTTCCTGTCTCAGAATGGAGGAAAAGAGAGCGGCGCGAAGATTGCGAATAATCTTTTGGCCTGAAGGGAGAGAAGTACATACTTTAGGAGATAAAGATACAAGATGTTGCTGGTTTGTTCAGGTGTTATCCAATCAACCAGCCAGTTAAGTAACACCACTAAGTTCGTGTCCAGAGTCTATTATGTTGTTATGTACCTAAGTTCCTCCCCATTGACATGTGTAGTCACATCCCTCTCCCTTCTCACCTGAAGCTTCTATGAGGTAGACTCTGGCTGCATTTGCAGCCCCACCACAGAGGAACACTCCGGTCAGCATTAAACACAGCGACGTAAGAGAGGCTGTCATGGTTTCTAGGTCTGTTCCAGTGGTGTAGATGGTGTCAATCACCCTACCCAGAAAGAATGGAGCTGACATTGTCACCGCACTGGAGACAACTAGGAAGCTCACAGCAGCTGCAGTAGATGGGGTTAAAGAGAGTACAATAGCATTAAATCCTGCTAAATGACCTTACTGAACTGAATTTTAAAGACCCAACCAGACTTTCCTGACTTACCTGTCAGTCTCCACCTCTCAGGGTGAGCAAGTCGGACGATTCTTTTAACATCATCCATGGGTAGGGTGGTTGGTTTACGGCTACTCTTCGACTCCGTTTGTCTAGACTCGGCAGAAGAGCTGTAAAAGGCAACCGATGGGTGCGTGACTGTCCATAGTTGTCTGGGGGAGTTTGGTGTAAGTAAACAACTTTGAAAGAAACCTCTAATTGGGCTACAGGGAATGATTGATACGAAAGCCCTGTGTGAAGACACCCCAGGGAATAGTACAGTAGAGGTGATGGGTTCTGAAAAATGACCCTCAGGCGTGTCACTCTCTCTTTTCAGTCCTACTGTACGGATTTGGCGCTTCAGCCATAAAGGTTTGTGAACGTGGAAGTGGGTAATCCTGCATTTCAAAAAATGATGCACATAACTTGTGCGTTTGGACAAATGTATTAAAAGTCCCATCGTCTGATTCGTTTGTAGAAGTCAGCAAAGCGCAGAGACACTAATGGAAATATTTAACAGATAACCGTACCGTACAGACAGGCCTATCTATTATATGGATCTATTGAATTCCAAATAAAATCCCATCAATGTTTGTTCGGGCGTTAAAACGCAAGTCCACTTGTAGAAAACCTGTGGCTATCATCATCCCTCTTGTTAGCACTCCCGTTTCCACTGCTGGACATCGAAGGTTGACCGTTATTGTCCTTTTTATCTGTGGTCGACAGCGTCATTTACCCAGAATCATCCTATTATCTCTGATCACCAGTCACTATTTGGCTACCACCACCCTGGCTGGCTGTCACAAGCATCTGTCGCCGAATAGATAGTTTGAAAGCATGCCTGGAAATGCTCAGAACCGAGGATCAGCATGGCCAATTCACAAAAAAAACAAAATACATTAAATGCCGTGCGCAGAAACGAAAGTGCTCAAAAACAGAAAAGGGGACCTTGGTTTCGATCTATGAAGAGCATGAGGAAGTCCGGGCGACTGCTACACCAATGGCTGATGGCTGATATAATCATTGCAAACTTTCCCAGGCATAACCAATTGAGCACGCATAGTTGATGCACGTCACTTGTTTAAAAAAAGTAAATGTAACAGTTTAAAATGAAATTAGAAATGTTTAATTTTCCCATCTACACTTGTAATTAAATCAATATGTACGATGCATACGTTGCCTAATACCCACACGAACCATTTTACATGTTTGTTTGTTCAACCTTAGGATGCTTGTCATTGGTCAAAATGACCCAGGCGCATCATTTTGCTTGCTTAACATTAGACACAAAGACATCATACATCCCATTTCCATGTAATCCTAAAAAAAACTTGTTTGAAATACTTTACTTTTAGTGATAACATTATTTATTAAGGTAGCGCTATAGGAAAAATACCTAGGTTAAGGATCTGTTGCGCACAAATATGACTCTGCCTTGAATTATAGTTTAAACAAATAGCCTATAAATATGGTAAAAATCGTGCATTTCCCATTATAAGTCAACGCGGGTCATTTTGACCCATGTTTTGTATCCTAGGGTTAATTTTTGTTAATAATATCATAATAATAATATTATATATTAATGTGATTTTTATAAAATTCTACACCTATTGCGTATGAAATAGTATTTTAATGTTAATTAAAAGTAAGAAACGCGCAGGCAAATCAGTGTTTGATTACATGGGTCTAGGCAGTGGGTTAAAGTTGAAAGTTGAAAGTTGCCTGAATGTGAGCACAGAACGACACGTGCAGGAGTTACAGTGAGTTAAATTTACTCAGTTTCCTTATAGTTATGATGGCATAACGCCGTTTTATTCCAGGAAAATGTATTTGTTTACGAACACAAAGACTTATTTGTCCCGGTAGACTACACAGTATAAAAGCAGCGACACATCATGACAGACTTCTTATTACAAATATGGCATTTTATAGCTCCATGATTATCCTGCAATTTGTATGTGTAACATTTTACATTACAACTGACTATCCTGACCCACATTAATTGC
>JAOEHI010051377.1:0-18791 GCA_025447815.1 Percopsis transmontana | reverse complement strand
ATATAAATTAATTATGGCCTTGCCTGATAGCATGTTACTCAACAAAAAGTTATAAACATACACATCAGAGGTAGAAGAACTGAAATAAGTATGAACCAGGAGGTTAAAAGTGAGAGGATTAGGACCCCCCGCCCCTTCTTTTGAAGAAACCTGAAGTCATAGATCTCAGAAAAAGCAGAGATCTACGTAGTGGAATAGAGCGGCTCTGCGCAGCAATAATGCGAGAGTGTCGATGGCTGAGGGCCAAGGTATAATCTCCTTCTCATTTCTAACCACCTCTGTATACTGTAAGTAAGACAAAGAATAGTAAACTGAAACAATGAACTAATTCAAATTCATGCATGGATGGAAAGAATCCAATTGTCAATAAGCAGTTTAGGAACCACTTTCCATTGAGTATAAAAGTCAGAATCTGATAAACCATGATGCAATGTGTGCTGCCATATAAGATACACTAATTATAAAAATGGTTTGAATATTGAAGCTAGTACTTTTAGTAGAAAAAAGTTGTAACTGAATATGATGGCCATGTGTTTCTCACTTTATCTGCTTAATCTCTAGATTACCTATATACAGTATTTCCTAGTGTCTACTGAACTCCAGGGGCCAATGAGCATGCGATTGCCTAAATAAGGTATTTATAGTTAAAGGTTGCTGGCTGGCTAGCCAATCAAACACAACCTTGTCTCCAACTAGAAGAGTAGGTAAAGCCATTTTTTTCCATTCTGAGATTATATTCTAACAAAATGACATCTCCAAAAAAAAATTTCAATCTGATATTTCTACTGCTGGGGATTATAGGTACAGTATGTGTTGATTTTTAAAATATACATATGTTTAGCTATATATATTTAAGATTCATCTTCATCTTGTTCTACATTATGTATTGCTCCACACTATGGTTCACATTTTACACAGTATTTTTAATTATTTTACACTATGTGTATTACATGTTTTTCTATTTTTTTCCACAGTTCATGGGGAAACTCAGAAAATATTCTCTCTTCTTCGTCAAGAGGGTGGCCATATATCAGTTAAAGCTGGGGACAATGTTACTTTACAATGCTTTTATGAAGATGATTCTTAAGTCGAGGTTTTATGGTATAAACTAATACTGGTCAGAAACTACAGCTTGTTTCTTCCTTTATTAAGAACAAAAACAATGTCGCACGTCGTCATGAATTTAAGGATGATCAACGTTTAGACATACAAATTGAAAAGGGTGTTTTTAACTTGAAGATCTCAAATTCAAGCCTTCTTGACTCAGCTACTTATTACTGTGTAGGAGCCAGTTCCCATGACCTCAAATTCTTCCACATCATTACTCTCAGTGTAAAGGGTCTGGGTTCAAATATTCAAGATGTCACACATCAGAAAGACTCAGTGACTCTAATCTGTACCGTGGATGGCTGGTCCTGCAATGAAAATATCAGTGTTGTCTGGTTCACAAACACAGGAGATTCTAATCCAGGGATCATTTACACCAAAGGAGTCAGGGATAAGCAGTGTGAGATGAGAAATGCAACAAAAACACAGACCTGTATGTACAACCTCCCAAAGAACAGCCTAATCCAATTTGATAAACAAACCTTTTGTGCTATAGCCTCTTGTGGACAGATTTTGTTTGGAAATGGAACAAAGATTGGCAGGGAAGTTGAAAGTGAGTAACATTTTGGATACAGTTTGGTCAGATCGGTAATCTTCTTTCACTTAAGGAAAGGAAAATAACATTATCTATCTGTAGCCGAGTGAATTAACCAGGGTTCGAGTTATAATCCGAGCTTTGTGGGGTCTCTAATATAACTAAAGTTGGGGGCGGAGATAAATAGATATATAATAGCTTAATGGGTGCGGTTTTTATTATGTCGCAGTGCGGTGCACGCACCCCATACACACAACAAACAGTGCTGTTCATGGTTTTGAAACAACAGCGGTAGCGATAGTAATCCATTGTTTTGAGACAACAGCTAAGTGATGATAGTCATGTTTCTCTAGATACATAAAGCTTAAACAGAATGGGCAAAAAATACATATAGGCTACATAGCTTAGTAGTAAAAAGTAAAAGCCACTCTCTTACAGTTACGCACAAAAAATAATACTCACCAGGCTTGTCGACCCCGTCGTCAGCAGCGGCCTTTTTGTTGGTGGCATGGTAACTAGTCTATATTACTTTCTCATATATTATAAAGATAATGTTTGCTGATGCATTTAGTGGCTTCTTCTTCAAAATAGGTTCGCGTTTGCACATTCACGCGCTCTCAAATTATAGTTTGCACAATATTCTACCGTGCCCAATGGTGGCTTGGTGGTGAAGTGCAGCCATACTGTCATTCACGAGAGAATATGGTGCGTAGTTATTTTGGAGAACATTGGGAGCTCAGCTCCCACTGGCTCCCACATAACTCGAACCCTGGAATTAACAGACCAGAAGAAAACTAGATTCCATCATTCTTTAATTCTAGAATGCTGTTTAAACTTCAGCAAGGTTAAATAGTCTTAAGTCAGGAACAAAATCCATCTTAAAATGAGTAGCTTTACATTAAACTTTTCACACAATCCACATTTTAGTAGCTTTATTTGATGTGTACAGGTACTATTTTAGTAAATATTTACTGATGACTATTTCTATTCAGACAGGATGGTTTCTATTCAATTGGTGTATTTCTTGAGTGCAGCGCTGGTATTCACTACCGTTCTGGTAGTAATCCTGGCTTGGTCTTTGAACAAGATGAACAAGAGTAAGTGACAACAAGACATACTGTAGATTATTTCATTTTTATATTTCCCAGGCTTTTCCCAGGTTTTTCCCAGGGACTTGTGTAGCCTATATGGTAATGTTGCTGCAATAAAATGTTGAATTTAAATTGTGCTTGCTTTGACATAGTTACTTCGTAACCAACACATGATATTTGTGCTCTCTAGTAGCTAATTTGTTGAATAATTAACTGCCTCACTTATCTCTGCTGGTGGTATGATTATTTTGTGCATAATGGATGCACCTGGGCTTATGAGATATAATAGCTCGTCAATAGCCTTCCCTATCCTTAACCTTACACACTGCCTATGAAAAATTAAATGGATGGTGCGATCTCATGGTTAATTTATTTATTAATTTTTAACAACTAGACTCTGAGCCAAAAGTGTCCATTTCTGCTACTGCAGAAATAACCGTGAGTATTCTATATTGTGTTAGATAAACAGATACACACTATTGCATTCATATTTTTTTTGGTCTTATTTCTCTAGCCTGGTAAGACAATCCTTGTTTTTGCAAGCTCCACTCCAATATTTGTTACGCTCTGCATATCAGTGTGCTTATCACATTTTAAAGTAATTTGTGATAGAGGCAGTGGGACTGTACTGAACTTGAAAACCCCTGAATAGAGTGTTCCCGGACAGATGTGCAAAGTGGAGCAAATCGCTGATGGTTTTACCAGGCTATTCCATATTTCAGATGTTTCATTGTTAGAGTATGCCTGTTATCCTGATAAATTAAAAAATAAATAAAAACAGAAAACCTTCACTATGCTGCTTTAACTGTCAATCAGGCCAAAAGGTCAAGAAGACAGCAGGACAATGCAAAGAATGACTGTATCTACTCAAGTGTGAGGCAGTAGAGAAGGACAGGTTTCATCTGCACATGGTCAATGAGATTATTGTTTCACTGTAAATAGTTCTCTTTTAAAGTGCTTCCTGTAATGCGGTTGCTTTTTTGATAATTCAAGTGTCTTTACCTACAAATAGAGCATATAAAGTTTTTTTGAAATTGCATCATTAAATGTCTACATTTTCTAGATAAACATACTGTATAATTTATTTTTGGTTGTGTGCATACTTTGCAGTTTATAATTGCAGTTTATAAACACTTTTGAAGTGGGAAAATATTTGTAGTACTCTACCATTACGTCTACCATTACGAGTATTTCAGTTACTTCAGCCATGTTAAAATACAACAGATGAATTCAATGACAATGACAATGAAAAGCATTCAGTGGTCAAGCATCTACAGGTGTATCGTTACCCAGTTTTGTAGACCCATGATCATTTCTATTGATTTCAGAAAATGTTTGTCTGTGGTAGTAGATATAGACTTTTGAGAACGGTGGTACGGTGAAGCGTTTGATCAAGAGAATTATCACCTTAAAGATGTATACTCAGTATTTCCACGTGCGAAACGGTCGCTAGCTTGTATACACGTTCGACATGGAGTGTGACAATGTGTCCTTATATCCCCTGGAGAAATATGAGTGTTGTACGGGTGCACAGCCGTATACAAGACCTATGATTTCATTAAACCTTCAAGACTTTGAGACATTGACAAGACATGCAAATGAAATGATGGAATACCCGTTGTGTCACGATCGGCGCGCATAGGCCCATGCGCGCTCTGTGTCTCCCTTCCCCAGTGCGCACCTGTAGGCTGATTAGCCCTACAGGTGCGCCTCCTTAGTTGTGTGATTAATGGACTATTTAGGTTTCACCAACAGCACAAGTTGCTGTTGGTCATTGTTTTGGCTTATGCCCTGTGTGTGTGGTTTTCATTTATTAAAACAACGCTTAAATAGCGTTTCACCCGTAACTCCGCTTGTGTGTGTTTCGCTGGCCCGCGTTTACTCTCGCTCATCACACACCACTGTCACAGAATTTATACAGGAGTTTCGAAAAGCATTTTAAAAAATAACATAGTATTATTTTGGGATGTTCAGGAACAACAGCCACCTATCAACCACCATCCAATTATGGTGTCACTAGCAATCACATGTAGAATAAAATGCACATTTCTAGTTTTGTGATAAATAATAGTTTAAAAGACGACGTGGCTTTTGACTATGTCTTTCCCTTAGGCTGTCCTCTGCTCATGGAAAAGGAAACAAGCCTCCCTACCTTCCTTTTCTCTACTGAGATAGTTCATCTAAAGACCCATATTACTGCTGCATTCAGTACGCTTCACCTCGCATAATGTTATTGTCCGACAGGGACCAAATGAGTGAACAGAATGAAATGAGTGGACAATTTGTTCTTATGCTGCAGCACATAATCACTCTTAGATTGAGTCATAACATGCTATTGGAAGCAATTATGCTATGAATGGAGGCACCTCGGAAGAGGGTTAATAACTGTGTCATGCCCACATGAGGCTCTGTTATCATTAAAGGGTTACTCATATTCGCAACACTGGCTATGGGCCAGGCAAGCAAGAGAAAGGCCAGTGTGTCTCAGGCAGGAAACACAGAAAAGAATCTAATAGCAACACTAATGTAAAACTGTTCTCCCATTGAAGTAGGCTACAAACATAAATTATTTCATTTAGATGTTCAATGGTGCTGCTTGCAGGTGAACCTGTGTTTCAAGATATGAGGAACCCCTTAAAGGAAATGTGGGAAGATAAACCATAGTTTGCTTTGGATATTACCTGGCAAATCACCAAGTCGTTTATCAAGGGAAGTGCTCACAGATGTGGAGATGAAAATTAAATTAATGCAGCACCTGTCACTTTGACAATAACACCTCAGGTTCATGGCATAGAAAATATAAGGGTACACACTTTGTGTACTATACTTAACCAACTTCCAAGTAAAAGGGCCCAAAACATAGAATTATGAGCCTTATGAGACAATGTTTGTATCCATACCCATAATATAGATCTTTGAGATCTATATTAAAGACTTAAAGACTGTGAGAGCACATTCACCAAATTATCTTTAATCTATTTATCACATTGTGCTTTCTCGTCAAGACTTTTTAGCATTAGCATAGACTGAAGGGAGAACAAGCATACTTATAGTAGAAAGGTTTCCATCGACACTTGCCTTGCAAGTGCGTTTTTGAAAACAACCAAACATTTCCAGCCCTGCCCTGCACACATGCATACAAATACACCCTAAATTAGTTATATTTATTGTAAAAGTAATCATTGATCTGTGTATTTATTTATTCACCAGCTAACTGGTAAGAAGGATAATCAAATAGATATTTATTTTCCAGGAAATACATAGTCCTACTCTACACAGGTTGTAAATCCTGTAAATGTAAAAGCCTAACAACTTGAATGCAGCTCGAATCAATATCATATAAATAGGCCATGGAGTGTAGCAAAACATTTCTTCAAATAAGAGCCAGATTATTACTTAGAGTTCATAACCCCTCGTTTGAGTCATGGGGAGGCGAGACTATCTCAGTGGGATTCTGATAGAAGTGCCAGGAGCCAGGACTGTCTTGAGCTTGAAGCTCAGAGACGCTCGGTGATGGCGACGGCAGTGCCTACCTGCCATCGCTGAGGCCATTTGAAGTTGGAACGCTGTTGCTACAAATGAGATAAAAGCAAGACTCTTTCCTTTTCTATAGCTTTGCTCTCACATCTCACCCACACATGAAAAAGACAGTATTAAATAGCGTCGAGGACGACATCACAAAACGGACAGACAGCGAAAGGCTAATTTGTTAGACAACGTCCTTCTTCATCCAGTGTCATGCGCCGACTTGAATAAATGTGTTTGTTATGCTGACACCAAAAGCAGTGGGAAGGAAGTCAGGGATCATCATCCACTTTTGTTTCTGCTCCCCCTCTCTGACTACCAAATCTCTTTTAATTGGGACTTTTTTGAGACTCTTTTAATAAGAGCACATTAAAATGCACCTGTCTCGCCTGCCTCTCTTGCTCTCTGTTGCTCATATAGTCCTACTCTAACTCTTTCCTTTCCACCCACACATAATTTGGAGCATCTAGCATAAATACTGTGCATGTTGCCATGGTGGCAGACTATGGTAGAGCATTGAGTGGGTCAGCAACATGCTCTTAAGTGTGTGTGTGTGGACCCGTTAGAGGAAGATTAATCTTTAAACTGGTCCCCATCTACCACCACAGATACTATTATAATGATAATATTTGTACTACAGAGTTTTTAGTGATTCTTCAGTAAAATGGGTTGAATTATGAGAAATTCAAACAAGAAACGCTGCTCTTTATACCTTCATTTCCACCTCCGGCTCTGGCCCTTTCCCTTCCGCAGCCACATTTGTAATTCCAGAAGCTTCTGTCCAGTCACGTTATCCCTGCCTGGCCCTGACGCCGTCCCCTCCTACACCCCGCCTTCTGGGCACTGCTGTCTACTTTCATTGGCATGATAGAGGGACCAGGTCCCTGTCTCAGGTATACACACACACACACACACACACACACACACACACACACACACACACAGACAATACCAACACACAGATAGAAACACACAGACGCACACAAAGAGATAAGAAAAGGACAAAATATTTTATATACACAAAACATACAGATACACACACGTACACAGACATGCATCCGAGCACGTGCACAGACACACGTGCACAGACACGGATAACCCAGATACAACTACGCATTTAGAATCACAAGCAAACACACACACACAAACACACATAGGCACACACCGAGCACACAAACCCGGGCATGAGGTGTGCGACTTGGGCCTCGAGGGGGCGACAGAGAGGAGGAGGAGTGCTGTGACAGGTCCTGCTGTCTGAGGATGGAAGAGAGAAAGAAGAGAAATACAGATGGAGAAATAACACCATATCAGCGTGTATATTAGCAGCACTACAAAAAAAATGTATACGCACAGTAATGAACAACTAAATAAGGTTGGTAGCACAATAGCTAGACCGAGAGAGAGTTTTCTTGCCCTTCCAGGTCTAGACTCTCCTCAACGTCTACTGGGATGAAAACGGAACGTTTGCCAGCAACGCGCTTGTGAGGTGCGCGTGCGTGTGACGGCTAAGGTAATGAATACAGATGTGCTCTGTGCGGAGGGGGTCGTTAATCACTGGCAATGCTGGCAGCTAACAGATAAGCAGATTGATCCAAGGCCACCGAGGGAATGCCGCCTGGCACCAGCCCATTCATCACATACCGTGTGCCCGCACACACACACACACACACACACACACACACACATGCTGTGAAAGGGCCTACCAAAGAGGCTTGGACACAGGATCATCTCTGGCCATTCAGGTTCATTCCTGAGTGGTTTACATCCAAGGGGAGTCACTTCATAGTGAGCCCAAAAGAAAGGAGAGAGAGAGAGAGAGAGAGAGAGAGAGAGAGAGAGAGAGAGAGAGAGAGAGACGAGTCTTGACAACATCGGCAACCACTCACCTGTGAATCCCAACTTGTCATTGGTTGCTGTCTCATACAAACACACACGCACACGCGCACACACACACACACACACACACACACACACGCAGACTGTATCCACACACAGACTGGCATAGATAAGGGGCCACGCTTTGGTCGTCCAGAAATCCCAGTGGGGCAGGTGGGTGACTTGGGCGCAAAGGAACCGGGGAAGGAATGAATGGACGGATGGATGGAAGCAGAGATGACAGGATGACAAAACAGAGTTAGAGACACGCTCCAGTACAGTGTGACAGCTCGCGGGGTGGGGTGGTGTGGGGGGTCAGACGAATGGAGCCGGAGGTCAAACATTTGTGGCTCCTATTTCTCCTATTTTCCATCTCAGCGAAGACCAGGAATGTTCCACAGAGTGAATTGACTTAACACTTTAGCAGCCCTTTTATATCGCAGATAAAGTTAACCCTGTGTTTAATATCCCGCTGGTAGGGATCGAAGATTACTTCTTTTTTATTTTTGCTCATCACCACTCAGTTAGAATGATGAATAGATGAGAAATTACATTTCCGATATCTCACAATGGGGGACATAAAAGGCTTCATTAGAAAAAATACCTCTTATGTTCACTTTCATGGCTGCTAGGCTGCCAATAATTGTACAGTACATTAACTTGATATCTGTGCACTTTCTCAATAATATGTCACATACGATTTCTTGTCCTAACACCCAGTTTTAGTGTAAACACGGAGCAGATGTGACTCTTGGAATGTGCAGGCAATGCTTAGCAGAGTTTCTTGGGGTCACAAACACAAAGCCGAAGCGGTTCATTTTTTTATTGCCGACATAAGGAGATAGAGACATAACTTTTGTGTTTCCTTTTGTGGCTGCTGCTGTTGTTGTTGTAGTTGTTGTTGTTTGCCTTGGCATGAAAAGGCAACAGATGTGGTCTTCATCTGTTTTGCTGCTGATAAGGTGAAATTATGCACTGCTGTGTACTAAGCACTCTTCAGTACAATACAGCCACAGTCATACAGCATTCCACGCTAAACAAACATTGTAGGTCTTGTACTGTAGTAAATTCCCGTTTTTCATTATGATGAGTGGTACATGAATACTACTTCAAATGTATGATACTGTATGGTGACAAACAGATTTACTGTAGCTAATGGTAGTTAATGGTAGTCTAGTGGTCTGGGTGTTCGACTCTCAGATGGAAGATTGTGGGTTCGAGCCCAGAGTTGTCCTACCTGTAAGCATCTAGCAAGATGCCTAACCCCTACGTGCTCCTGTAATACTTGTAACTTTACTCATTGTAAGTCTCTTTGGATAAAAGTGTCAAGAGATTCAACACGAGAAAAAAATGAAAGCTGAAGAAAAACTGGACCAAACTTTAAAACTCTTTCATGTGTTACACAGTGATCCTTGGACATACTAATCGATTGTGAATACCTTTGGCACCTGTCCTTGTGTACCACTTGGACAACTCGATATATGAGGATTTTGTATAAGACACATATACTAGAACTATTGTAGGCTGCAATCTCTCACATCTCTAGTGGTGAAATTGAGGAAGATAATGCTTTTTGAAGCCATATACAGCCTCTCCACTTAATAATCTATTGATCTCTGTGCAGTTTCGTGTTTTTTTTCCCATAGTTCCCTTTTATGCCTCATTTATCTTTCTCCCTTTTATCTTTACTGCTGTTAGATTTACCACTAAATCTAAACATTTGCTGATATTGTTTCCAGCCTTTTGACTTTAGTATCTACCAGAGGTCGGGGAACTAAAATGCAGACAAAGAACAAGTTTTAGCTCTATCTTCACAAAGAAAATCAGAGTTCTTATTAAAAAGTGGTGCTTTAAAAATCCTGATGATATACTTTAGCTAATGGTTTACACCCTATTGTTAACTCGGACATGTGCGTGAGTCTTCACCTGTGTAGGCTACACACACACACACACACACACACACACACACAGGTACCTGTGTGTATTGTGTATTTGAGAACATACAGTAAAAGGGTACATGTTTGAGGTGAAGATAGCCTTGGGGTTTGTGTGCTTGTTTCTATAGAGAGGCTCCCACATGTGGGCACACTTGAAAGTGTCCCTGAGCAAGGTACCTGACCCCTACCTGTCCAGGGGCATGGCTAAAAGCAATCAGACCCAGCATTCAGCCAATAAGAATTGTTTCCAACAAAGGGATGACTAAACTAAATAATTAATTATCTGTTGTTTTAGCTTATTTTAATGTCCAAGTCCTCACACTACTCCCCTGCAGGTTTGCCATGAATGGTTGTAAAAGAAGAAAATGTTATAGAAGTATATTTTTGGCAGATGACATGGCACTTTTACAGTAGTCACAGAGTGTTCGTTCATTAGTGACCTGATGTCTGTGTGATCTGTGTGCAATATTGTAGTCCCTGCCTCTTTGCTGGTTCATTCATTTATTTATTTCTTCTCTTCTTTCTGTTCTGATTTAAAAAAAAGTTTAATCTAGTTTTATTGTCAAAGTGGTGTTTATGGTTGTTTATATTTAATATGCTATTATGTTGTTCTATTCAAAGAAGTGGTTCACACCCCCTGTCACGACCCCACCTGTTCCCTGTTTATGTTTTTGTCTTGTCTCTTGAATTTCCCATTGGCTGTTCCATGTTTCCCTGGTGTGTCTATCTTGTTCCCCTGTGTTCTTCCCGGCCCCTCCCTTGCTCCGCCCTGCCTTCCTTTTATGGTCCTTCCCCTGTTTCGTCTATTACCGCCCTCACCTGTTTCCCGTTTCCTAACTCTCTTCCAGTGTATTTAGTCTGTCTTCTACCCTGTCTCTGTGCTGGTTTGTTGTTAATGTCTTTGTCTATGTGCCTTTGTCTATGTGCCTTTGTCTATGTGCTTTTGTCTGAGTCAATGTTATTATTGCTGGCTTAGTATACAGTACAGGCCAAAAGTTTGGACACACCTTCTCATTCACATTGAATGAGAAGGTGTGTCCAAAATTTTGGCCTGTACTGTATATTTGTGTCTTCTGGACTTTGGAGTACCGGTGCCGTAAGCTTTTTTGATGTGTAGTTTTTGCCCATGCCACATGGCTCCCTTTTGTTATCCTGGTTTTGTATTTTTTCCCTCGGTATGTTTTCTGTTTAGGTTCCCTTTATTAAAACTCCATTAACCCCACTGATTGCCTGCCCGTGTCTGTGCCTGGGTCACAAGCTACACAATCCCTGACACCCCCCCTTGCATACTCTACCTTGTGCACATGTGTGTGTGAACGAACATGGAGGGTCACAAGCTATGGACCACCTATTTTTAGAAGTCCTGTATTAAAGGCAGTATGAGGAATTTTACCCTATTTCCCAATAAGTTGACACGTTTTTGCTATGTATGTATGTATCCGAATGCTTGCCATTGGGTCAGATTCTCTGCAAAATCTGACCACTTGATTTACGATATAAAGACTGAAAATGTATTGTTATATTGCCTCATATACTGCATAGAGTAAATCTTGTAAAACAGCTGATGTTCCCCTGGGAAATGCAGTCCTTACGCCAGGAAACACTATCACTTCCGCAAAATGCCTTATAGTGCCTTCGGGGTATTATTTCATGTGGAGATTGGGAGCTGCAGTATCACCGAGTGACACTATCAAAAACTCATAATGTCTCTCAAATCGCTCTTGAATCCAGGCCAGTAGGCCAACATTAAATTTTTTTTTAAGATCCACAAATACACCAGCACTAGTTATTGATCGGGTCCTTTTTTTCCCAAAAGCCATCATAACAAAGAGTTCACCTATGGACCCTTGTCCATGGGACTGGCTTATCTTTTATCTTAAATGCTTTTTCAAAATAATAAACCCTAACCAAGCCCTCAAGGACCCTTTATTTCTTACTGATGCTTCCAATGTTTAAAATTACACATCTTATACTATCCATCTTTTAAACCAGGGGTTCTCTAACTTTTTGGGGCAAAGGACCCTTTACAGGGAGAATTTGTTTTCGAGGACCCCCTCCATAATCGTAACACAAATTAAGCATATGCTTACTACCTTTTCACTCTTAAATGCTATTGGAACTATTCTAAAACTTTTCACCCTTAATAACCTACTTCAACCAGATTTCATAGTGATAAACAGAAACACATTTTATTGATAATACCATTTAAACAGAGCATAATTTTATTGCATTTGGACTCTTAAAATAATAATATCTTAAAATTAACAGTAGCAAGACTTTAGAGCTCACCTAAATACATGTTGAAGTTCCAAATATAACTTGTTTATATGAATTTAAGTATAAATATAACATTTTTGAATCCTCATAGCACCTAGGCACAAATGATCACAAATTATAAATACAATGAAAGAATGCAAGGCAATATGCTAAACTGCAGGCTCAATTTTTGATTAGGGGTAACTGCCACAAGATTTGGTGCTGAATAACTTGGAGCCAATATATATATATAAACAAAAATATGTTTGAGTTCTCTGTTTCTACTGTTTCATTGTTTACAATGGCATACCCGGAACAGCGCCAAACTACCACCAGTGGCCAAAAATATATCACATCTGTACTGATAGATTTTTTTTTTAACGATACAGCAAGTTTATAATTTATAACCAATCATTTGAGAACCACTGTTTTAAACCATGCCATGCTTCAAGTACAGCTACCTGCCGTAAAATAAACAGGTACATTGCATCTGGTGTTTGCTGTATAGAGAGACATTCTTATGCCGGCCATGTGCTGCAATCATTCAGTAAGATCACTGCTCAGCTCTTCTATCATTCATTCTGGTCTGCACCCATCCACACATCTATCTATCTGCCTGCTTGCTCACCATCCCATCATGACACTTTTCCCACCTTATGTTTGAATTTATTGATGTGATCATGATTATAGATGTAAAGGAGTTAACCAGTATGCCAATTTCCTTCTTGTGGTTCAAATTCCAAATATAAAATGCAGTCTTTACCTGGCTTTATCGCGTCAATTTGCTAATAAAACATTTAAACTGGCTTCAGAAAACAGTATGGATTGAAAATGCCGTTGGTAATATGTATTAATAATGGCCCAAATAGACGTTGCAGGCCTTAATTACCTTACCTGTCTACAGAAGATCATTGCGCAAGTGATGTTGAAGTGTGTGGGAATTCTCACTAATTTGAGTGGGTGGTTTGTGTTGGTCAGCCTGCAGGCCAAAATCTATTAGTAATTCAAATCAGTGGGCGGGCCAATAATGAGCACAGCTTCACCTTCGGAATATTTCACGAGTCAGAGAATACGAGAGTCCCAGGGTTGTTTACCTTCATGAGCATGGACCAAAAAGTTTCCCACTATTTCATTGCTCCAAGTTGTTGTCCAGTATATTTGCCCAAACATTAAACCAGGTCCAGAAAGTAGGAATACTAACCAGGTATGCTGTTGTTTTTCATCCATAAAATACAACCTAGGTAATTCCTTGACACAATTCTTTGACTGGTAGAGGGAAAACAAATAATTAAACCATCTGCTTTAGTTAATGGCTGGAGCAAATACAGAGTTTTTCCATCTCTGCATCTCAGTCCCATGCCCCTGCAGGGCCAGGTTCATTGATGTATAGCAAAGTCAGATGACAGATTTAAGACTTACCAGGGGTACATTGAATAAAATATCAGCTTCCATTCAGAACTGTAGTGTGTTGAAACCTGTGTGTGTGTGTGTATGCCAGCATGGACTGTGGCACAATAATTAATTCAATTGTATATGACCCCTTGTTAATCCCCATAGGCTAGTAATAGGAGGCCAATAACAATGTAGAAAGTAG
Organism: Percopsis transmontana; assembly: GCA_025447815.1. Classification (NCBI taxonomy): domain Eukaryota; kingdom Metazoa; phylum Chordata; class Actinopteri; order Percopsiformes; family Percopsidae; genus Percopsis; species Percopsis transmontana. The sequence goes on along the minus strand of JAOEHI010051377.1, from coordinate 4,871 downwards.
ACAGTGGAGAACATGTGGGGTGCAATGAAATCATTGGTAGTTACACAAATTCAACTTTTATTCATGGAACAAATATAAAAGAACCAGACCGCAGCAACAGCAGTATCAAGTGTACGCAGTATATTTTATGTTGGTGAGTCCTCGCCCTAAGAACTGCTTTAAACTGGATAAAAAGAACAAGTGTCTTAAGTATGTCTGAAGCCTATTATACACAAAAGACGAGCAATTTATCTTTTATCAGGCCATCTCTGTCTGAATTTCAGAGATGCACTGGGTGAAGGAAATCTTCAAAACTCGGAGTACAATGACCACATTTCTGTGAAGTTGATAAATGAACAAGACCGAGATTTCCTTAAGACGGATAGAAAACTTCTGAACCCCAAAGAGCCACCAGTGCGGATACGTCTCTACATGTCCGTCTAGTTTTTCTGCCACCCCCATTCTGCCCTTAAAAGTTAATGCCCAGTACGCGTGTTGCACTATGGATCGTCCCCCAGCTCGCCCTCCTATTTGCGCTCTCGCTCTCTCGACTTTATTGCACAATTTTTTTTTGTTATAATTTCTGTCAGATATTATACCATTTCTCTTCCGCTTTTTTTGTGGGTTTCACAAGGGCATTACCATTGCACTGCACGGTGTCTAAAAGTTTACCAGTCCACTCTAAAGACAGAATGAAAATTGACTGTTAACGTCCTGGAGATGGCACCGCTCCCCTCCCTTAGAATCTCGCCGGTGTGCGGTCTACCGGCCCCCTGCAGCACACCAGGACACAATCACTGCTAAACACTCATTACGGGCACCTGTGGAGAGTGTATAAGCGAAGGGATGGTTGGGCTGTCACTTTGTCGGTTATTGTTTGCACTGTCGTCTATTTTCGGCTTTGAGCCAGAACCCTCTTTGTATCTGTTTATATATTAAACGCCGAGGTCAGTCTTGTGCTTCCTCGCTCTTTGCCTGTTTTTGTGTTTCGTGTCGGTCTGCACCTTCACTCGCCATTACCCGCATTACATACATGACCAATATTGTGCTTCTCTTTTGTTGATTTTTTCCAACAAAAGCAAAGTAAAATGACAGTGTTTTTATGGACAGACTAATGCGGGTGGCGAAATGATAAAGGTTAGGATAAGAAGAGAATAAACGTATTCGTCCCATATCTGCAGCATCTGGTTTTCAACTAGATAAATAGTTGATTTATGGAGAAAACAGGAAATAGAGATGAGAGTGATGGAAGAAAGAACACACACTATTCAATCATATGCACAAATGCACAAAACACACACCTGCATGGAGACACACACACACACACATACATAAATGTATAACACGCCAATAATGACTTAAGCCCATGTCCCTACGCCTGGATGAGTTTCAAAACAGACAATATGAAAAGAGACGGAAATGAAAAGATTATAACTGCACAGACAATAATAATACACACACACACACACACACACACACACACACAAGCAGACATATACTTGTGTTAAATGTCACTCAGCTATATTGAAGTCTGGCTGGGTGTCATTTCTCCCGGCAGACAGCAATGATTGACAAGCTCTTGCTTCCTTTGTGATTTACGTGGCTGTCTAAGAACCCCCCCACCCAACCCCCACCCCACACACACACGCAGACGCACCCACAAACGCTCACACACACAAACACACAGCTGCTGTAAGTAAATTCTATCTCAGTGGTAACCTGCACCGTGAATTCACACCATCAGCTACAGCCAGCTACAAAGTGACAGACCGTTATTCATTTCAATGAGCACTGGGCGACAATGGGCGACAGTAAGCGAAAAAGAGGCTGGCGACCAACCGCTCAGCGACTTGGCGACTGGGAAAGTTTACCAAAACTCAACTTTATTGAAATTTTCAGTGACGCGGTGTAGCGACTAGACAATCAGAGGCTAGTGGTGTTCATCTGACATCCCTCCCACCTCTTGGCGATCAAAAATGGAGGATAAACTGCGTGCTTGTTAATTTACCGGAACATACAGTAAATTTAAATGGGTGGAGGGCAGGTTTCCAAGGTTGTATTACTCTCTTGTGAGGTTTATTGAAACCACCAGGAACGCAAAACCAAGCGAATCGCAATTTGAATGATACGTTAATTCACACAAATACTTAAATCTAGTAAGTAAGAACATTGTGATATAGTATTGGATGAATATCATGCCATGATCCAAAGAAAACCCTTTGTAAGGTTGACACTCAGTGTTTAAAAGCTTGAAATCTAAAAAAGTTTTTGCAAGGCTGATTAAAAAAAATCTAATTTCTTAAAACTATTTTGTGTAGGCTATTTCCTTCTTCACAACTGCAGCATTCTTTTTATAGTGTTTCACGTTGTCATTTTCAGGGATCGAGTTTCAGTGACAGGGCAGACACACCCTCAAGCGACGGCTACAATGCGCTACAAAATCACTGCCGGTGTGAATGCAGGGATTGGTGTCTCTGTGGCTACGTTTACATAAATGTCATTGATCTCGTTGGATGGCAATATTGCGTTCTTCTATTGCCTGGTGCTGCTGAGCATCAGAACAGTCAAAATATCTCATCTGTGTGTGGGAAAAAAATGCAGAACTTCCTTCCGTTAACATTTTAGGAAGACATGACTTCTGATTTGTTTGGATCAGCGGGTCTCGCTGTCATACTCTGTGGGTGGGTGTGTGTGTGTGCATGTGTGGGCAGGGAGGCTGTGAGATGTCAGAGAGAGGACACGGGTGAGAGCTACAAGATGAACAGGATGACAGATGACAGCAGCAATTTAAATTGAGTACTCAGTGATGTGGGTATGTTTACATGCACGTAGTGGTGAATATGAACAGTCAGAATGAGTTGACAATAAGATACTTGGGCTATACAGGTGTATCTCAACAAATAAGAATAACGTGGAATTTTTTTTTTCCCGTTATTTAATTCAAAAAGTGAAACTTTCATATATTCTAGATCCATTAAACATGAAGTGAAATATTTCAAGACTTTGTTTATTTTAATCTTGATAATTACGGCTTACACAAAATAAATAAAGATTAAAATAAATATATAAAAATAAATTAGAATAAAGAATCTATAATACAGAAATGTTGACCTTCTGAAAAGTATGTTTAATAATAATAATATATAATAATAATAATTTATGCATGACGGCAACCATTTGACAGTTCAGTTCAGACTAGTTGGCTGGCCAATCAAGCACAGTAATATCATGGTCAGCAAACCAGTTACTAGTTGTGGAACTGTGGGCAGGTGCCAAGTCCTGCTGGAAAAGGAAATCAGCATGTCCATAAAGCTTGTCAGCAGACGGAAGCATGAAGTTCTCTAAAATCTCCTGGTAGAAAGCTGCATTGACTCTGGACTTGATAAAACACAGTGGACCAACATCAGCAGGTGACATGGCACAGCAAATCATCACGGACTGTCTAGATTCTGTGCCTCCCCACTCTTCCTCCAGACTCTGGGACCTTAAAAGACGCCTCAGTTTAAAGCAGCTGGTTTTTACTAAATTTGCTGATTAGAGCTCTTCTCAGGTTGACATTTCTGTATTATAATTTATTTATTAAAATATTTTGAGACTTTTTTCTTGAGTATTTTGAGTATTTTTTTTTTTTAATTATCAAGATTAAAAGAAAAAAAGGGTTGAAATATTTCACTTTATGTGTAATGGATCTAGAATATTTGAAAGTTTCAGTTTTTGAATGAAATCACTGAAAAAATTTACTTTTCCACGATATTAAATTTTTTTTAGATATTATTGATGTACCCGCCAATAATATCCTGCGTTTAATTACTTGATTTCTAAGTTTCCATCTTTACGTCTACCATAAACTGGTTATATAGATCCCTGGATGGTGCGTATAACAGCACATTACCTTCTCCACAAAACATGTAATAGTGGGCAATTCTACCACATCCTGCATAGTGCAGTGGTGAAAATCTTTATTATTCGCATGAAGCTGGCAATTAAATGGTGGGAGAAGCTACCCTCGCAAAAACAATAATAAGCTTGTTATCAAGTGGCTGGCTGCATTTGGCCTTAAGCACCGGTTCAGTTGCCGGAGGCAATATGTCCGCATCTACACTGGCCCAGCTGCCTCTGCGTTTGCAGCTAATGAGTCTGGTTTCAGAACAATTATCTGTTGGAAATGCACATTTTCTCTGTTACAGTTTCCTCTAATGCAAAAAAGCATTTATGATGCCTAAACAGACATTATATTGGACATTACCTGTATGACTTGTCTCTGCACCCATGTCACGTTCATATGTTCAAACATACAAGTCTTCATTGTATTTGCCCTGTTCCGATGTTATTTTAAATAGAAAAAATATACATTATCTCCTAATATACAATTTCCCCTAATAAACCTGTAAAAAATTTTCCAAATATTTTACAGGAATATATAATGGTTATCAGACAAAATGTGGACACAAAATGTTTGTCTTTGGCAGTTCGAGGTCGACATGCTCTCCTGCTCAGAGGAAGTGAAGACAGGCTCCCCTGTTGTGAACAAAAAAAATGATGTTACCATAGCAACAGAGCCCCCTTGAAGAAAGCTCCTTAATTTATTATTTTTTACATTTAGAAAATACTTGAGGTAAACAAGTATAATTTGTAATCATTAAAGCATGATGGTATATAAAGGACCATCCATAGACATCCATAAGACCTGGTCTTGTTTAATAAAATGTGATACACATAAGTGTGCGAGCATAACCATTGGTGAAAGAAGATCATGATTCGTTTAGCTCTCAACCCTTGAAAAGTCTGCGTGTCATATTCACAAGTTACATTCATGTTTTTCAAAGGATTTGAGAGGCTGACGGAAGATTGAAAATGGTCTCAACAATTACAATGGCAGTGCTGAAGTCATG
>JAOEHI010051376.1:0-18792 GCA_025447815.1 Percopsis transmontana | reverse complement strand
GGTAACACTAAAAAAACCTTCCAATAATTCCTTCCAGGGCTGTCACACAGATTATGGTCCACTGCCTAAAAAGCTGCTGGTTAGAGCTGGGTTAGCCTAAGTCAGGTTTACACTGCACTATAGAACTGCCACAGCACAGAGTTCAGAGATCATGCTGTTCCAGGGATCTGGGGCTCATTCCAGGCTGTGTCCACACAGACTGTCAGTGAATCAACCTACAAGAGGATGATGCCTCTCAGTGGATTATTCTCTTCCTGAGAAACACTTTACTTTCTTAGCTCTTTCTTTACACAAAGTAACCTTGACAAATAATATACACATTATGAATGCCTTTTTCCTTTCTACGCACCTTTAGAATAACAAAGCCGTCTAGAGGAGAAAACATACGACTAAAAAGCCACACAACAGAGTTAGCTGACTGGTAGTCGTTCTTAAAACCCCTATTCTTTATTAAAAGAGATCAGGTATACAACACCCATCAATAAGTAGGAATGCTCCCAGAAATATTGTGTCTGGAAAATGGTGCTGTGAAAGAAGAAAGGCCTTTTGAAGTCTGAAAACTTTAATTGTGAAAAAGTTAAAATGAAACCATCCATACGCAATCCCGGGGGCAGCAACAATCTTCAGTCTGGAAAAACACTTTTCAGTTACATCTGAACCAGGAAAGGCCACTGCAGAGTTCATCATTCAAAGCTGGTTATAAAGAAGTATTAAAAATATAAAATAGAATATTTTCTTACAAATTAAAATCGGGGCTTGGAAAATCTGAAGGAGTTTCAATCTACTTTTTTAAGCCGTGCAAAACAATAGTTTTGTTATTTAATATATGCATATTTTTCCCTAATAATATTTACGGCTGTAATGTTATTGTTATCTTGGCCAGTGTTTTTATTTGAAGGCATGTGGCACCTGGGTCGCAAAGTTTGTCAAAAAATTAGGACTGCTGGTTTATTAAGACACTTTGGAAGTGTAACGTTACATTGGAAACCATATGAGATTGAGAAGTCCCAATGTAAAATTCAGCTCGTGTCACAAGACCCATAGTGAGTCACGTCTAGTCGGGTGTGAAGAGATACTTTAAACTATGGCTGGTTTATTATGGGGGATTTGGGACTGGGATGCAGGTCCTATGCACAAATTATTTCTTAGATGGTAATCCATCATTCTTCTTCAAAGCCTGATTTCAATGTCTACAGGGGATTGAATGAATGTACTGTATGTTCTACTGGAAACCATCTCAACGTTTTTGAACAACAATTATTGTACTAAAAGAGGAAGAAGAGACAATTCACAAAAAGCAATGTTTAAAGAGACACTCTCTGTGTCCAGAACTGTCCATATGGTTAAAACCAACATTGCAGAAAAGCTGTTTTGGTTTGAAACTCCCCTCCTCTCTACTCCTCCCCGTACAGCGCTCATAGTCACATACCTTTAATGCACAGTTTCAAACATAAACTTGATCTGGGACTGAAATGCGTTCTGGGTGCAATATAGCACAATCAAGGAGTGTACCTTTAATGTTAACATTAAATAATGGAACTGTCACTACAAATCATATTGCATCATGAAAATGGTATTGAGATCTCCTTATGGCTTGGGAAAACACGGGAAAACACTCAAGTTCAGCAAAGGGTTACAGAGTCCCTTTATGAGAGCCAAATACAGTCATATCTACTGTCAGCTTCACTGCAGCGATATACATGATTTTGACATGCACACAGGTGCTGGCAGACACTGACCACAGCTACAGTACAGGAATGGTGTGACAGTGCACAGTTTGTCCACTGCAGACACCCACTCAATCAAATCTGCCTCCTATTATGAGAATAGATCGAGGGAGGGGGGAAAGGGGTAACCGAAATACCAGTTCAGAGGGTCACATGCAGCCCCTCTGGGTCTGGATGTTTGCCACTCTGGCCAGCGATACGTAAACAAATATCTGGTTGAAGGCCAAGCACCCCCCAAAGCTATCTTCCCAAGCTTGGCTGCACTGCCTACAAAAACTGTGTTGTTTTGAGGAGCTCCATTTTAGCCCGTATAAAATGTTTACATTGCTCCCTTAATGCCTGTCATTAAGGAGAACACATTATTACAGCAAGATGTGCAAGTCAATGAGACAGAGCAGCTGGGAAGAAAATGGTGCGGGGAGTACAACAGCGTCCTTGCCAAGTCGTGTTTCTCGCAACAGGACTTGAATGGGGAAAGTCTCCACTAGGAGAGAACTTTGCCAATTGTGTATTTCAGTTTTCCGTTTTAGGCTACAAAACGTTTTCTGATATTACATAGATTACATAGATAATCTACCATTTTCTTTGTTTTCACTAGGCCTTACTTTTTTGGTAATTGGATAACTATGTACGGCAACCTACTTACAGAGAGTTGACTTTAGGATCAGCATTATCAACAATTACCATTACTCATGGACCACTAAAAACACAAATGACCAACCTCTTTTGAGAACTATGCACTATGATAAGATTGCAATTAATGCAAAGGGGGTTTCCAGCGCTACATGCACAGCACTAATCTCTTCTGGCAGGAGTATAAACTACCATTTTAGGGGGAAACTAAATGTAATTTCCTTGCACTTTGGAAAAGTGCCAAACACCACCAGGAACCACCCCACCACCTCTATCCTGCCTTGGTGGAGCTGTTAGCACTTTTCCATCTTTCTTAAGTTAGTGCAACACAGCTCTCTCTCTCTCTGTGTGTGTGTGACCTTTCCATAACCAAACCCCTCCATGCTTGTCTAAACATCCAGAGAACAAGATGTCGGATGGATGCGCTGACCCAGAATATGATACATATGCTCCTCTCTGTTTACCTCCACTCTGCAGGCATGGGTGTGTGTTCGTCCCTCCTCCTTCAACAAATACTTGCAGTGCTGAAAGGGTCAATAACTGGCATGTTTAGTTTCAGGGTACAGGAAGGACAGCAAGCGTACCCACATGCAAGGAGATGCATTCAAGCTGTATCTGTAAAATTTGAGGGCATAAAGTATAATGGTGGAGACAGAGCTTTCAGCAGCCTGTGGAGGGTCTGTTGGAAATCAAATTACACCTTTGCAAATGGGCCAATTTATTTCTATCACACGGCATCAAGCATCTACTACTGCTGTGTGGTGTTTGTGACATAGTGACGATTCCAAAATGGAAAAGGATTGACGCTAATTATTTTGGTCCAGTCCAGGTAACCATATGCAGCAGGCTACACCAGGCTGATTAAAAGGAATGGGAACGGACACTGGTCTGATTCTAAAAGCACATAAACACGTTATGAATTTTATACATTAATATTTTCCATAGAATTAGTGCTTGCTGCCACACTAGGCCACTTACATTTTTGAAAAGGGGATTCATGATGAAGGATTAATTTGTTGCTTGTTTAACTGCATTGTACCAGTGGGAAGCAGCAGGTGAATGGTCAGTTTCTCAAAACTAAAGATATTGGTGATTTTTTTTTTTTATTTTTTATTTTTTTTATTTTTATTTTTTAATTGTAATAAAATCAGGTTAGAACAATACCAAACTATTTGTTTAACACATTTGTTTTCTTATTTACAAAAGAGGTCATTTTATAGAAATGCCATAGATATGCGTCAGCTATCAGTGAGTCAAATGCTCTGTGAGAATATCTGCTCTGGTTGATGGCCCCTCCCTCTATATAAGTAGATTTAGATTTTGGCAGATTGGTCAAAGAATTCTGATCAGGGCCTCATTTCCCTAATTGGTCCGAGGAATCTACCTTGCCTGTCAATCACATGAATGAGCACACACAGCTACAACATGTTTGTCAATGGCACTTCGCACTGGCAGACCAACAGGCTCCAGGTGGAGAGAGTAGAAGAGGAGGGGGTGGGTTTCTGGGTTGTTGATTTGTTCTTTTTTAGCTAGCTCTAACTCTCAAATCCTACCTACAGCAGCTTTAAGGATGCTTACAGGTAGGCCAGTCATGTTGGAGATCAATCCCAGGACTTGGAATCAACCTCTCCAACCACTTGTCTATCCTGCCTTATTTATGTTTAAAATAAACCAAAATGTATTACGTTAGTAATACGCAATATCACAGTAGCCATGATACACATGATCATGATTTGTCATCAGATCGAAGTTGAGCTATAAAAAAAAAAAACACAAGTGCCTTATTTGTTTTATTCATTTGTTGAAGTATCGTGAGTAGAGAACATTATGTACCGAGCTAGCCTAGATACAAAATAGCAGAGAGGTATTATGAATAGAAGAATTTCCAGTGATTTTTATCAGTCTAATAAAATGGTACGTTTGTTGTGGACCGTGAATTGTGAGCAGGTATGAACAAAAATCCTTCCAATGCAAATATATTGGCAAGGCTCTTGGGACTCCTCTCCTGACTCGGTCTGTGAGGATTATGAAAATTACCACTGACAGCACTGGCTCATTCTTGGTTTTAACTTCAACACAAAACTCCTCTTTTCCAAGACCTTTTGAGTTATGATTGGAGAAAATGAGTTTTCTAGACTTCTCAAAAGGTAGAATTTTAGAAGCGACTAAAGTCAGAGCAATAGCAGCTGTGGGATAACGCCTCTTCTTGCAGTTTGATACACTCCATAAGTTTAAGAACTAGGGAAAGGGTTAGAAATAGCATGTATTTACTAATCTCCGGTCCAGAGCTTGTCGTGAGGCTGTTTTTTTTGCTCAGGCTAGACAACCCCACCAGTGGAGGGACCTCCAAAGTTTTGCCATTCTATCTCTTTTTATCTTGTGGCACAAAAGAAAGGCTTTTGAAACTCCGGTCGTTCAAGTTGCGATTCACTTTACCCAAGCATGATTTTCACATTCTCCAAGATCATGAGTGCCGTCTGAGAGCTGAGAGGAGTTTTGATATTTTATTCAGTTGGGTGGGGTGGCGGGGTGGGCTGGGGGGGGGTGTTGTTAGACTTGGTTGGCGGATGAAGGGAGGAAACTTTTTCAGATTTTACTCTAACATCCGTGTCCATTTCTTATTTACCTACCACACATTACACAAAACACACACACACATACACCAGGGAAAAGAGAACAGTAATAATGCTTTGTGCTGTAGCCAAGGTTACTAGACTAGCATAACAACGCACAAACGCACACCCACACACTGCAAACGCACACCCACACACTGCAAACGCTCCATATGCAGATCCACCCTGCTATAAGCTCTCAGACAAAAAAGGGCTTGGGCAGCTGGCTTGGCTCTGCTCTGCCTGTACCCGTTAACTCCTTGCTATCAGCCTCTCTCTCTGAGGTCAGTAGGACAGGAGAGGAGAGAGCGGCCCACCGTCGTCGGGCCCTGATGAGGAAACCAGCTGCTTCTCCTCTCTCCGGTCTCTCAACGTCTTCTCTCTCTCTCAATGTCTTCTCTCTCTCTCTCTCTGAGACAATTAAATGGCCAGCACATGAGCAACGAGCCCACCATCTCCTCATCTTCCCGGTGAAGGAAAGGACAAGACTGGGTCGCAGACGGGTTTTGCATTTCACAGGGATGAACGTGCTTCACGGCCCTTTAACAATGGAAGTAAGGGCTGGGTGGAACGGTAGAAGAACGGGGGGGAAAGATACACAATTTTTTGATGTCCACCGACATAAAAGGCTTGGTTTTTCAGAAAATGGATATTTTGAAAAGCGTGCATGTGTGTGTGTGTGTGTGTGTGGGGGGGGGGGTTCTTTTAGAGCGAAGCTGCTACTTTAACATGGCCAGAGGCAGAAAGGAAAGGTAACCGGTAAAGTTATGGGAATCAACACACTTTGTAGGTCTGTGGCCAATTAGATTCCAGGTCATGAATGATGAGTCATCTGACCTTTCCAAGAAAACACACAAATCCCGACACCTGATCTCGTGTTTCCACTCCCTCCAGCACACGTCACCGTCTATAAATTCCTCCTCCGCTCTCCGGCCGGAGCGAGGAGATGGATGGTGAGGCCATTAGGTCAGATATGGGAGGCCCGGGCAGCAGCAAGGTCGTCCTTCGTCACATAGCTGATAGTCTATCGCGCCCCTGGTTTCACTTTCCCACAGTCTGTAGACTGGACATTTATCCATTACTGCTAACCCTGAATCCTGGGGTCATTTACTTCCAGCTATCAATGCAGTGATGGCAGTGACCCCCCCCCCCCTTAACCTCCCTTACACCACAGGCCCCAGAAGTATCGATCGACTACACGGCTACTCGCCAGTCACTTAAACACTCACCAGAACCAGCTGCAACCTCTTCAGTTGTGTAGTGTTTCTTTCACAGTCGAATGATGGGGGGTGTGTGTTATTACCTCTATGTGAAACTGTCAATGACGCACCTACCCTTCATGGGAACGGTGTGAGTGTGAAGAGGTATAGGGTCTGTCATGCGTCTACTTGAAGTCAAGCCCGGCGTGGTGTTTAGACTAGCCACGAGCAAAGAGTACGAGATCTGAAACGGCAAGCTCCAACAGCAGCGAGGTTTGTCCAAGTATGGGTTTGTGTGCATGTTCATGTGTGAACCAGGCTTTGAAAACAAAGGCCCGTAGTACCGTAGAATATTTGTTACCAAATGGGTTTGATTAATGGCATGAGTTGTATTAAATATACTATATGTTTATATATGTATGTAAAACAGTAATTTTCAGCTATCTGTCTAACTCAGAGCAGCATAACGACAACAACATCTTAAAGAGAAAACACAATATAAACTAGGGACGGGCACAACTATTCGACTAGTCGACGCAGGGAAGTTGGTATAATAAAATCATAGCAGTGCAGCATAAATTTACAGGTTTTTTTTTGCCAAATGCACATACTGTCAGCCAAGCTGGTGCACAGTCTAGCCAGCTACTGTTCATATTGTGCGTTCAATTGCGGTACCCACGACTAATAGAAACAGATACAAGCTCCCTATATAAATTGTGTGGACCAAGAACCAAAAGCGGAAGAAGAGGACCAATGCACAGGAAAGAATGGTTAGTGTAGCTGTGGGCAAAGCGAAGATTTATGCAGAGCCAGCGGAAGGTAGATAATGCACAATACCGGTTTTTGTGTGAAGCATTTCAAACATTCCTGAAAATTTTTACAGACATTTTTCTAGTCTTAACTATTCTTTTTAAGACTCTACTAGTCGACTACTGATAAATCATGAAAATGCCCATCCCTAATTCGAAGATGCAGAGGCACACAGTAAATTTGATGAATAATTCGTCATTTAAATGTATGTATATTCTGTACGTTTGGTTGTTGAGACATGCATCTCTCTGCCATCCACTAGAAGGGTCCTTCTTTGATGTAAACCCTGCATGGCAACTGGGAGAGTGGAATGTGGGAAAAAGAAGAGGGGTGGGGTGAAGACATGAAACAGATTCTGGGTTCAATGGAGCTAACCAGGGCAGGGCACAGAGGGGCTTGTGAGGGTGGGGTTTAGCCCGGGAGACTGTCTGCAACCAGGTCGTGATAAGGAGACCCTCTGTATAAGACCCCTCCAACCATCATCACCACCACACACATACATACAATTCTCAAGACATCGCACAGCACTGATAAGTGAAAGTTGAAGGAGGTGGGTCAACAGTCTCCCGTTAGCCTAGGAGTCAACTGATTACAGGCTAAATAAGATAAATAAATGTGATAAAAAAGATGAATAAAGAAACAGAGGGGCAGGCTTTTCATTGCTGGATCCCGAATGCCCCGAAGGCTGTAATTGTGCAGTTAATGTAGCGGAAACCATAAATCAACTGAACCGACTGCTGAGGGAAGATAAGGTGAAAGGTATCTAGCGAGTAAAGGGACGTGGATGAAAGAGGACATTCATACCAAAGGAAGAGCTAATAAAGGTCACCAAGAAGTCGGAAGGCAACTTGCTATGGCCCTTACCGGTGTTGAAAGGGGGCCAACCCCCAGTAGAAGAATAAGGCTGCACTGTTTAGTTAAGTGGTGTAAACAATATAATATATTCACTATAAGCATAAACAAAAACAACGAATTAAGAGTTAAATATTAAGACCATGTTTATTACACAAAGAATATCCTCTGGCTTCAACTCTGAAGCCATAGTTCAAATTCATAGATAGGCAAATGACAGTACGCCTGGCATCTGATAAATATTTGCTAGTACTCCAAAATAAGATTCATTTAATTGAAATATGATCAGTTTCATATTAAAAATGTATCTGGTATTTAGCTCAACCTTTTCCAATAACAGCCGCTCCATATTTCACATCTCGATTACCCTTCTTTCCCAATATAAATTCCAATTAAAATTTTATTACGTTTCTATATTTCTAAGCAATACAGTACATAGTTTTATCTGCTTCCAAAGCTAATTTAGCATTAAAGGAGTAGAGAGAAGGGGCCCTGTACACTTATGGGGTGTGCACACGTGCAACTGTACTATGTCAATTCATAACACAATTTGCATACACGTAACTTTTAAAGCTTCATCTTGGCGTCAGCTTGTCACTCGTAGCAAGGTGTCTATAGTGACTAATGTAATAAATGAAAATGAACAAAGGATGCTAAGAGGTGTGTGCTGTATGTGACATCCCATTCAGGATCTCTATGGCTCTTTGCTTTTACTTCCACTCACCCCTAAGCCCTTGGTTCAGATTTTAGCCTGCCTCATTACGGGGGTCACTTTGTAGGGGAGTGTGTGTGTGTGTGGGGGGGGGGCAGTTTTAATTCGGACAGCCTTTGATGTTCGACTACCCACATTCCCATGCAAATATGACGGGAGGTGTCCAACTTTACTGCTTTTGAAAATTGTATCACGCTATTTTTTTCAAATTGCTAATGAAACTGAAATGTAGAAATGCCCTAAAGCTATGTAAGCCCAGTGTAATGAATATCCATATGGAACTGTAGTCTACACACCACCACCCCACATTTCTGTTATGTAATACAATGCTTTGAAGACCATTTTGAACTAATTTGGTATAAGTACAAGCGTTTATACTTTTTTTAATTGTATGAGTAAGCACATCGTGAGCAATGTACAATCCTAAGTCAAATTCCTCGAATGTGTACACATACCTGACAAATAAAACTGATTCTGATTCTGATTCAATGTGTTTTGTAATGTGTGTATTTGTGTGTATATCATTAACGGATTTGTCCAACACTGTAACTTTAGTGTGCATTCCCAGAGGGCTGGAAAATTGCCGGAATGGGATTGAGCCCCTGATGTGATCTTACTCCGGACCACTTGTATAGCACTGGGGGTAACCTTGGTCTAAGGGTTGTCATGACCACAGCTAATAAACCCTTATAATACTGCATTGTACTTACACCTGGACCAAAAATACCCAGCAACTGCTGAAAAGTGGTAACATCGGTCCTGGTGGGAAAAGGAAAATGACTAAACATAACTAACCCTCGAGTTTATGGCCATAAACTAGGAGAGAGCCTCAGCTCTCTCCTATACAATGCAAGGCTATGCCACCTGTGGTACATATTGTTAGAAGAACATGCAGAACCACCCACCTCTTATCTTTCTCTAAAACCTGATGACCTTACTGAGGTTGTATGGATGTCACCGCACCACAGTAACCATAAGGACATGATGCTGTCCATATTCTGGGAGAATGTGGTTTGCTCACCAGAGCTGGTGGCTATGGCAGTTCCACTGCTGACCAATGTGCTGATTGTAAGTCGCTTTGGATAAAAGCGTCTGCTAAGTGCTGTAAATGTACAGTTACGGTTCGGCTAAAACAATGGATGAGCATCTAAAAGCTCCCTTGAGGCTTGTGACAGCAGAAGTCGGCCTGCCTGATAGAGCACTGAACGAGGGACGAAAAGAAGTAGGATTCTATTTAGACGGTTGAACATGAGGTCTCAGACGGTAACAATAAGGGGAGGGGAAGGGGGGGGGGAGAGAGAGAGATAAATGTGTGGACAAGAAAACACTGCACACAAACACAAACACACACACACACACACACATACAGTGACCCAGACACTTAGGTGTGACTTTATGCCCCACGCTGACACCTCTCTCTGACACACCTACACCCACACACACACACACACACACACAAACACACGCATGCACATGCAGTACAACACGTCCACAGCACAGTCCAGCCTTGATACAAGTATGGAGTGGAGGCTGATTATAGAAGCCGGCGAGACAGTGGAGTGCTGGAAGAGCGAGCCAGAGAGAGAGTGAGGGAGAGAGAAACGCATAGCCTCTATTCACCCACACAGGTGTTTTGGGTTCATGTGTCTGATTAAACCTATTTTTAGGACTGTGTGGGCGTATACAGACCCCTCTTGATTGACAGCTCCCGGACAACTGACACAATCTTTGTGATTGTTTCTTCGTTCCCTGCATATTTGCTGCATAGCTACGTCGCAAGCGATTTCCGAGTGTCTTCGTAGCTGAGACAAAATGAAGACCTCTCTACTCTAAGGGAGGTATATGTGAGGTATTAGTAGCTTCCAAATGCAATTTGTAGCCATTGGGTAAGCCACAAAGACTATCATTGAGTTTGGAGGATAACAAATGGACTCCACCTTGCCGATAATATGAACTTTTGTCATCCAGGGCCTATGTGAGTGGGGCAGGGCTGTGATTTTGTGACACTATCAAGAGGTCAGAAAGATTCTCCACACGTTTTTTTTACTGGAGCCTGAGCAAACCCAGGAGTTTAATAAGCCAGCACTGAATCAGCCTGAGGGTCTCTCAGACACACTCTGACATATATACAGTAGGAAAGGATGACACCTTTACTCACCTTTTACTGCAAGTATACGGGGCTCAAAGACATTGGCTACTCAGTTCGCAGACCACGTCTTGCTGTGCTTCGCCCTGGACCAAATATCGGAACGCAGTGCCGTTCTAATGAAGCAATGCCCGTCATGCAAATGTACACTGGCGTGCGAGCAGATATGCGCCGGAGTGCTCGGAAGTCCATTTCTGAGCTTGCTTAAATGGAAATGAAAATGGAAATGAATTGTCAGAGATTGATCACTGCATCTTAAACATAATTATTTTATCTTGGGGAGCGTGACCGGACCACTCAAGTGCTTCACAAGGGCAGTTGAGCAAGTAGAGTGACGGCCCAGACAGAAGAATTTGACGACACATACTGTAGGTGTCAAATTCAGATTGACAGAAACACTATTTCAAATTCAGATTGACAGAAACACTATAATCGTATGGTAGAAGTCCAGCTGGCATATATAAGCCCAAGGTCTTATTGTAAAAGTTCCCTCCATTCGAGGAGGGCAAAAAATGTAGTCTGAGTATTGAAATTCCATGAGCTTTTCACTGTTTTACCAAGCAATATCGTAATAAGTATACTTGTCTCCACCAGGGACAAGCATTAGTCAGGAATATTGTCAACATTTCCCCTCCGTGAGCATCCTGGGAACTCAAGATATTCCTCCCATTGCCTCCAAAGAGCCTCCACCCACTTCATTGAATGCACGTGTGAGAGAAAGACCAAAAGCCTACATGTTATTGAGTTTAAAGAAAGAAAGAAAAGATGTGGGTAAGAGTCAAAAAATTAGAGGAGGAAATAAATTGGGGGATTGGAAGACAAGCGGTGAAGTTTCCTCAGGGCACCAAACACACACACACACACACACACACACACACACACACACAGACACACTACACACATGCATCCTGTGGCTGAGTGCCGACATTGTTTCAGTTCAGCCCTAGTTCAGCCCTAACCCCCAGCTAGCATTTAGCTCCAGGAGTGCAATAAGCACCAAAATCTTTCTCTCTCTCTGTCTGTCTGTCTTTGCTCCTTCACCTCCCCCCCCCCTCCTCCGTTCTCTGCTCTGCTCTCTCCACCCCCAGCTACACTCTCCTTCCCCCATCACCTTCAACGTGCCTCCACCCCGGCTGAAATGCACTCCTTCCTGCCCTACCTCAAAACTAACCAGGGAAGGGAGGTTGTATAGGGGAGATGTAGAGAGAGATAAGTGTGTTCATATGGCTTTATTTCCTGAACCCGCTGCCACACAGAACCTCACTACAGCACCACAGAGAGAAGCGCTAAAGGCACCGCTTGGTTCCTGCGCACGCCACGCCAGTCGACGGCTCATTTGCGCTGCGTAATGAGAAAGCCGCTTTAGTAAACAAATTGCTCATAGGATGTGATGTGTTTGACGAGATGCAGTACAAAATAAGCAGAGGCTTTACTTCCTTAACGGCGCCATCTGAAAAGCGCTGCTAGACGACCGGACATACACGACGCCAAGGTGCAACGAGGCATCGCGTCAACACAGAAGCACTATTTCCAAGGAATCAGAGCGCTGACCGTGAATCTTCACCCCAAACGAAGATATCGGGGCATCCACTCAACACAGAGACTAGAGAGGGCAGAACGAGAGCCCGGATCGTGGGACATCAAACACAGCAAAAGCGACCCAGCGCTTTTCTAGTGACGTTGTATGCTGAAAGGTCCAGAGGGAAACATGGTGCGTGCAATCCAGCACGTACGTGTGCGGTGTTGACAATCAAAAAGCTCCCCCGCTATGGGAACCCTCTTGGTTACAAGAGACACGCACACAATTTCAACACCTCCCCGGCACACACACACACACACACACACACACTATTCATACGTCAGAGGCTTTCATTCGACAAGTTTTACACACACACACACACACACACACACACTCATATGGTTTCTTCAGGTGTTGCTGTTTGCGTGCACAGCTCTATAGGGAGGTCCCCTCATGAACACATGTGCACACTCAAGATACAGAACTTTAACTCCCACAGCGTGGAAAGCCCTGCCCGACTTGTGTAGGCAATGGGAGGGCTACAGAATCTACAGTATCAGAACAATATCGAGTGGGAACTCCCCCATATTGACCAGGGCTGTGGTTCCCATCCATTATGCCTGCCATGAACAAATGAATGGCCACATTACCAGGTGATGACACGCTGCATACTGGCTGAGGATTGGCTGCCAGTAGCTAAGTGAGTGGCCGCTATGGTCTGTGATCACCTAGAATAATGATTAATGGCAGAATGTGGAACACAGACCTTAAAACCTCATCCTGCGGGATGGTGAGCACATCTGTTCTGCAGTAACACCCCCCCCCCTTCCTCCATCGAGCTAAGCCATCTATCTGCCAAGTTACAAAACACTGAAATGCTAAAATTCCATCACCACCAGGCACTCAAGACATAAAGCATGCCTTGCCGGTCTGGCACACCCAGGGTTAGAGAGCAGGAAGCGTGCGGCCAGGCTGGTTGTTGCGGTTTCAACAACACAACCGCAGATACAAAGGCTCGGCTGTCTTGGCTGTCGAGGGGGAAGCGTTGTGGCTGGTTTCTTCGGTGCTGGCCCGCTGAGACGGGAATGTTATAGACCCATTGTATGTTCTGCACGACATTCCACGCCAAGGCTAAACCACTTGTTGCGAGTTCTGTAAACCGGTGTGACTCTGCCAAGGTGGATGGCATCACAGGATAGCAATGTCTGCACACACTCATTTGAACGAGGAGTAGGGGCATATATAGTTAAAGTTAAAGCGGTAGTGTGTAACATCTAGTATGAAGCCACAATTTTACATTTACATTTACATTGACAGCATTCAGCAGACGTTTTTATCCAAAGTGACTTACAGTAGGTACATTTGTCAATAGCTGAATAGGTCATACACCAGCTATCAACAAACAACAAGCAAACAACTTTCGGTTAGAATAATAACAGCAGCATGTCATCTGGGCTATCATTTTACAACATACATTACTTTTTATGTCCGTGTTATAGGTGCAAATATGAAGGTGGGATAGAAAAAAATGGAACCCAACCGACATATGGTGGCCCTATTTTATCAGCCGATATTGGCATCATAGGTATATCGGTATCGGCATATATAATATATCAACATAAATTATTGTTGAAAAGTTGTATCATTCATCTTGCAACTACATAACAGGTGGTTTGGTTGAAAAAGGACATTTAAGCTTTTTCCAACTTTTTACCACATTTGTATATTATATTATCTGTGTTCGATAACCATATCCAAGGGATCCATGATAAAATTAAGACAATCTCTGTCTCTAAAAGTTACTGCATTTTGTTGTTGTACAATTTAATTTAACATATGTTTACATTTGATTCTGCAAACTGGAGAACAAATCATGTGTAGACACGGTAAAAGTACTGTATGTTTCTTGAGAAACGCAAGCGATGCATTACTTTTTACTGAATGTCAGTTATAGTTTTAACAATACTGTAGCTCACTTGTGCTTTAAGAAAGCAGAGAAACCCAATAGCTGTGAAGCGAGAGAAAGAAAAATCCATAACCAGGCGTGGACAGCAACGTTGAAACTGTCTAACAATGCAGTGGAAGGGGTGTTAGTATTCTGGCAGTGCCTTCACACCAGCAGGCTGTGAGGGAGACCGGTCAGGGTGGGACTAATGAGAGCATAATGAAAGACCAGGTAGAGGCCAGCCCCAGAGTGACTCCCAGCCAACGGGTCTTAAAGGACCCTCCGTGACGCATTAGAAACCTGGTAACCGTGGTCAATCACTGAACACAAAGCAAAGCTCTGGCTTCACTCAGCCCAGGTGGGAGTTAAAGTGAATTTAAGCCCAGCAGTATCAATGTGAAATTTGTGATCAGGAAGAGGAAAATTAATGTTACAAAACTTAACACATAAAAAACAGCATCTGACCAGGTCTGGGACTATGTGTCCACTACAGCGCGACAAGCTGATGTCAGTGTACTTACTGTGATGTTCCTTGAATGAGAGGAAAAGAAGGTAGAAACATTGGTAAAATCCAAACAAAAAAGGAACAGTAAATTATAGAGGATAGTGATTCAGGCACTTTATCAACCTTGTCTTTAGGACAAGGGTGAGGGTGTAAAGCAGACATTGCACAGTGTGCTGGTGTCTTAAAAAACACTACAAAACTATGTGTAAATCATTAATATATGATTAATCTGCCTATATTTAAAATCTACTTCTGAGAGGCAATTTCATGGCTTCAGTGAAGAGGGCCTGGGGGAAAAAGGTAAACATGGCATGTATACATTTGAATAATGATGCCGTCTATTTGTGGACATCGTAGGTAGCAGCAATTAAATGTTAATCAGCTCTAATTACAGCCGTTCCTTCTCAAAGAGAACAGACTGAGAAGCCAACAAGCAGCTGCATTTGAATGAACCTTGCACTGACAGTCATAAGTTGCATAAACATTAGCTGTACCTCTGCAAGTCATTAAAATTGATTGGAAGTTTTAAAGGGCGGATATACTGAGAAGGTTGAAGGATGCTGTGGAAGTGAGATACCAAGTGTAATTCCCTGGCACTCATCTTGGTCATGTCTAATGGCTAGTAAAACCAACAGTAACACAACTGTATATCGCTGTGATGTGCACCACAATGTCCCTATTGCTTCTTATAACTGCCGTGTTCCCTGAACTGCACTAAGAGGCCGAAAAAATCAAAACCTCAGCTAATCTTGAAACGCCACATGTAATTTTGTACAAGCAAAATTAAAATACGAAGAAAACATTTAGTTCTGACAGCAGTGGAATGTTATGTCACTTACTTTGACCTCATTGAACAAGCAAGTAGATATTGGATGGATTTTTCACAAGTAGGCCTATATGTTGAGTGCAAGTACTTAAGCTGGCGATGTCAACCACAGCCCACACACACACACACACACACACACAAATGCATGAATGTACATACAATTCAAATACAATGACAACTTATAGGTTCACACAGCCCCACCAATCACCCCTGTGCTAATCGAGATGACATAAAAAATGAAAAATGAAAATCGTGCCAGAGGCCGTGTGAAAGTACAAATCTGCGAGGGAGCAACTGGTCTCACAGCAGGAATGCCGAGGCATACACGCAGAAGCTTGTTTATTTGACTTCAGCGCATGAATAATAAGGAGACACTGGATTGGATTCTGAGTGTAGCTCAGATTGTGTTCCCAAGACTGCCTATTGAGTACATTTATGGAGAAGTGCGAATGTGCGGATGTTTATTTTCCCATTTCGGTATCAAATAAACAGGATGAAATGGTCTCTCTCTCCCTTTCATGCTGGTTATTTGAAAGTAAGACAAGTCAGCAGGAGGGGAGAAGTGTGTGTGTGTGTTTGGGGGAGGTGCATAGATGAAACATTGAGAAGTATCGTATTCCCTCTTCTCTCCTTTCAGTAAAGCTAAAGAAACAAGCAGAACGACAGATGGTGACAGAAGGACTGATTGTGTCATTGCTATACAGTATGTTTCTATATAATAAATAGGTAAATTTGTATAATTGTCTTTCATCTTGGCCTCAATGACCAAGGACAGCTTTTATCCCCTCTCCTCCGTACTGTTTCCTTCTGTACCCTCCTAGAATCTAAATGATAAATTCAAAGGAGAGTCCACAGCCTGCACTCCTTAAAAAGAAGGAGTATTTGCGTTACTTGACGTCACGTTTTCAAACGTTTCCTTGGACTGCTCCTCAACCCATCATGAACATCATCATGAACGATCTTTTTGTGAGACCAAGACTTTGAAAAAGGAAGGCTTTGGTAAATGATGCTGTTGTGGCTCAACCACCAAACCGTCTGATTACAGAGCTCGCCCAGCCGTTTCCAACCACCCACAAAACACAACCACCGCTCAAGTGGGCCGCGAGCCTGACAGACGCTAATCTACTCAGACGCTGCTAAGGCTTCCTAGCCGAAGCCTACAGACACATTATTATGAGACTTTCCAGGGACTTGTGAGAGGAGACGAGTCAATGCTTTCTAGCTCAGGGGAGAAGATGCTGTGCTATGGGAGAGCTGGACTCGAGCCAGATGGGCTGTGGGAGAATTGTGAGATGTTTACCAGCCAGACCCCCTACCCCAACCCCCATCCCGAGGGAGTCCAGGGCTTATTCACAGGCCTTACATTCATTAAACCCCATTATATTGTAACCAATCTGGAGTTGGTTGACCCCAACCCCCACCCCACAAACACACAATGTGGTTTCCTTTTAAACTTGTTTTGTTCGGAAATATTATTTTAGTTCAGGCAACAATGATGGACAGCCGTGGAACCATTGACAGGCTGTAGTGCTCAGTCACAGTGACTGACTCACCGAGCTGGACTTGTGTATAATCTCTCTGTATAGGGCACCGTGTCGCTAGCTGTTTCACACGGAAACAATTAGCCAAACCCATGTGGTTAGGTAATTGTTAGAAAAAGATTGCTTATTTATCCTCCTCCCTTTTCACCCAAAATTCAAACTGGAGCAGAACAACATCCTTCCCTTTTTTCTTCCTACACACACAGGGATTGTGCTTTCCCAGGCTACTTTAGTCTGTACAGGTATTAATAGAACGAAGAAGTCTGCGAAGGGAAAGATGACCTCAAAAACAGGATTTTTTTGTTTAAACAGAAATAAATACTTGATGCCTAGAAGAGCTTCAGATGAATAAAAACAATGCCTTGGGCCGTGGCCTACGCGCTCTCATCTCATTGTTTTTAAACCCAGAGAATGAGCTTCTGACTTGAGCTGAGACCCCAATGGGGGATAGATGTCGATTCTCTTTAAAGAATCTCTTTAAATTAAACAGAATTCCAGTAGTCCTAACAAACCTAAGGATGACAATTTGCCTTGAGATGTTTGAAGTCATGTGTGTATGGAACAAGCTCAGCTCCAAGTCCCTCTGGGTCAGGGCGGCCTGTCCCAAAACTCTTCTCACGCTCCGAGTGAGCTTTCCCTAAAATACGACAGGAAGCAGGGGGTCAGACCATGAGAGGGAGGGTACGTGTCAATGGGTGAGTGAATGATTCAGAATCACAACAACAGACGCAGTACCCTGTGTGCCTCTGTACATGTACGTTCATGTGGGTGTGTATCACCAAACCCATGGGAGCTGCCTCTTCTGACTGAGAGGGTATTTTAAGTGCTCCACCGGCTCCGGAGTTCCATCCAGAGTTCCATAAATACCAAACATAGACACAATGTGGCCTTAGCCTTGAACCTTGAGCATCCAAAATGATGAAGTAAAAGGAGTTCCATGCACTGAGAAACAAGGCAGACCAGCTGAAACCCGCTGCAGTGGTGAATGCAGCTGGCATGCCTCAGGGCACCCCTCACGGCCCAGAACCAGCCATATAATGTAGGGGCTTAAAATGTCCCATTAGGTGCTAGTGGCTTCTAACGTAGGGTTAGATACCTTGTCTACAACAAGGAACATTGATTAAGAGCAGATAAAACCAGCATTTCAAGGTTAGTCACTTCCCTGGGTTTTAACAGACAGAAGGCATAGGAACTTTTGGTTGGCGCCAGGGTGATTTCAGTATGCCCATTTGATTAAAGGACAGAGATAAACCTGTTTATTACCAAGCCTACACATACGCTTTAAGGGCCCCAACCAGAGGTATATGTGTCTCAATGGGCAAACCATAGGAATTGGTACTCATCTAGAGAATGGATAGCTTGTAGGTCATATTAGAAATAGATTCAGATAATATTGTGATACATAGTGGCCCATCTCTAAAGCCCTTGAATAGCAATAGAACATATGGAGATCCCCTATTTCTATTCCGGATGGTGTGTGAAGACACAAAAAAAAAATCATGATGAAATATGATTTAACAAATCCCTACCTCCCCATAATGCTGTGCGACTGCAATATGGGACTCCCAAAAAATCGAAATCACTGTCAAAATAATACTGCACCATTCATAAAAAGCTTAAAGGCTGAAAAAACGAGGCAAGAGAGAGAACAAAAAGCAAGAGACTGCAAAACTGTGGTCTCACCAGTTATGGGAAAGTTCATTTTCTACATGAACTAGTTCAAAGTTCAGTTCACACATTTTAAAATGAACTAGTTCAGTTCATA
>JAOEHI010051375.1:0-18796 GCA_025447815.1 Percopsis transmontana | reverse complement strand
CCCCCCCCCCCCCCCCCCCCCCCCCCCCCCCCCCCCCCCCCCCCCCCCCCCCCCCCCCCCCCCCCCCCCCCGGCTCTTTAAGAGTGAGGCTTGAGGCCACTGCTAGTACTTACACATGGCCCAGCTCATGAGCTATGGTGAAGGAGGCACTGAGTCCATTTTCCTCGCTGATGGAGCAGCTCCTGTAGGGGTCACACATGGTTCCCAGCTCTGCCAGGCCTACCAGGTCAGACAGACAGACAGACAGACATATGGACAGACAGACAGGCACATAGCTCTGTTTAAAAAGACGATTGATTAAGCCGTCAAAACATCAGTTCCCTAAGAGAGATTAGCATCTCCACTGACTCCCTCCTCCCCTTTCTACCACTCTGTTCTGTCACGGTAATATTATTAGCTGACAGCTTGCCATAAACTCACTGCGCCTCGGTTTATGAACCGCGCTTAATGGAGTGGAAAGTTAATGGAACGGAACCTGGGGCGGACACATTTATGAAATGAACAAGGTGAAAGTTTACCTAATGTGTCGCACTTGTGTTTCGCTCGGCAGATGTCTTCCCTGAAAAGGAGAGGAACGGCCATACTGTAACCCAGCAGTTCTTAAACGTTTTGATCTTCAATGAGCCCCAGAAACGATAAATACAGGCACACACAAAAACACTGACAAAGAATGGAAAAAAGTATTAAAGGGAAATAATAAATATATATTGTATATAATATATATTAAACTGTGACACAACACCCCATTTGTTTGGATGATTTCTTCATAATTGAACAAAAGAGCTTTGGTGCTTCGTCTGTTAACTGTCAGAGTTGCGTTTGCATAGTAATTTGCTGTCACACTGAGCGAGAGTACATTAGCATTAGTCGTGCCTGGTGATGAGGAGGGCAGTGTCGTGATGGGAAGGATCGCTGTCATCTGGAACATTCTGGCCCTGCTGCCAGACACAGAAATTGTGCAGAGTCGCGGCGGCATTGAAGTTCACAGTGGGCCCTTCCTGTGTGGGGCGACAGGTGAGCGGCCGAGTTGAATAATTGAGCAATTTCTTATTTGCGTGTTTAAAGGTACGGCTCCTCAATTGTGTTAAAGCGCCCCCAGAACCCCACATGTCTGCCTCATCTGGCTATATGCGTAGGAGTAGAGAGCGGTGTGAGCCTAGGAGAGCTGTGGGGGGGGGAGCAGAGGGGAGCGCCAGCTACTCAGCCCTCAGTGTTTCAAACCCAAACAATGTTTTTGTATAACTAGTTTCAGCCACAAGGGGAATTCAAGGGGACACAAATCGAAAAGTGTCCCTTTAAAATGTGCACATGCAAGGCTGTCAAGAAGTCCTCATGTTCAATGTCATTGAATATAATTACACATACGCTACGTGACAGATCCAAGCCCCACAAGCCTCCTCAGTCCTTATTTGCAAAGATATCTTTTTTTTTTCTTTTTCTTTTTTTAAGAGCTTTCTTTGAGACTTGAGACTGACAAGGCATGCAGTGTCCTCTAAAAAAGGCCCCCACAGAGACCAGAGAAAGGCCCCAAAGTCCTGGCCAGGGACACCTGCAGTGACCTCAGCCATACTGGAGCATCGGCTCTCACCTGTTCGTCGTGGATGACGACTAGCTTGACTATCATGATGTTGATCAGGTTTCCCACACTGGGGTCCCTGTACACCGCGGCTACCTGTAACAAGACAAAACACACAGGCAAAACGATGCAAACCTCCACCAACCTGAAAACGAAGCACCAAGAGAAACGCGGGACTCTGAAGAGGAATGTAAAGTACGAGCTCTTTCAATTGATCTCTATACGATTTAATCAAAGAAGTAGAGCTTTGTCGAACTGAAAAGAGAGAAGTAATATCGGCATCACTTCAACAGTTTACTTTTAATTAACTGGGTATTACAGTTCCTCAGCAGGTCTTACAAGACCTGACCCAGCAACACGTACAAACCTCCCCTCTCTTGTTTTTCCCATTTCCCCGTGTCACATTCGGTCAGTGGGCTCCTGGAGCCGTGGCTGGCCCCCTGATGCTAGCTCATTAGTCCACTATAAACATTTAGCATGCTTAGCCCCCCCCCCTTCCCCCCGCCACCCCCCAATCTAAAAAAGGGGCTGGGAAAGGGGCGGAGGGAGACCAAGCAAGACGGGCCAGGACAACGCCTTCCTTGCAGGGGCTTTAGCTCCGAATGTGCCACTACGCCTTCCCGTGTGCGTGCACCACGGTAGCACCGGATCACGGGGTTCAAAGAGACAGAAAGGAGGTGGCATGGAGCCTGCCTTGAGCCGCCACAGGCGCACACAGCAAGGTAGCCACTAACAAGCACTGGAAGCCAGGAGGAATGTAAGCAATAGTGACGGCAACACACACACACACACGTAAACACACGCGCACACACACAGACACACACACAGACACACACACAGACACACACACACGTAAACACACGCGCACACACACAGACACACACACAGACACACACAGACACACACACACGTAAACACACGCGCACACACACAGACACACACACAGACACACACACAGACACACACACACAGACACACATTTTCCCACACTCCCTCCTCTCCCTATCTCTGCCTGTTCTTCTTGCAATGTAGGAAAACATGACATCATCATATCAGAGAACTAACAAGCCTTCCATTAGGCTCCCTCGCTGGCATGCCGTCACCATGCCAACAATGGATCAGACTTGGCTTGCCGGTTCGACCTAAAAAAAAGGCTCCGTCTGGTTTTGGTTTTAATTGAAGGGAGGGAGGAGGGGCACAGGTGGGCCGCTAGGGCGCGTGTACGTACGCACACATGCAGGCACGCACGCACGCATGTGTGTGTGTGTTACTTCCAACTTGGCACTTCCTGACTTCTACTAACTGTTGGCTGCAGCCTCAGCCTTTATTAAAGAAACGTTCCACCCTAACTATTGTGGCTCAAGGATGCTTACAGGTAGGGGATTGCACCCTTGACCTTCCCAATGTGAGTCCAGCATCCTAACCCCTAGCCTATCCTGATGTAGTAATCATCCTAAGAGCATCCTGGTCCCTAAGAGCATCCTGGTGTCAGCTGTCAGGCCTGACGTAGTTTATATGAAGCAGTTTGGTCACACACACGCTTCTCATCTCAAAACCAATACTACTGTACTGTTGAAGCACACAGAACAAAGAAATGTATCTTAAATGATTACACACACACACCAGTCTAATGACAAAACATTCATAACATGAGTAGTAATTTTTTAGAAATATTATTTTACTTACTACTGACATGATTGTTAGGATGTAATGCTCCAGGTTGTGTCCGTGGTGGCGCGCCATTTTGGCGTCCGCCGTAACCATCAGCTCCACATAGCGGGGGTAGGAGAGGAAACGCTTGCGTCTGGTCGGGGCTCTGTGGCGTCGACTGGTAGAGTTGGCGCGCGTACGACCGTCTACCGTGGCTCTAACAGTGTCCATCTCCTCTCCCGTGCTTCTATCGCTCTCAAAGTGGACCGGTGTCTTCGGCTGGTTCTCTGTATTGTCAGAGAAAATACATTGTTATTCAACATACAGTACACAGAGAGAACAAGCATTTCAGCACGTACGGATACTGTATGACTGTCGTAGATGTTAGACAACTGTTACAAACACAAATACCTCCATAAAAAGTATTTTATTGATCCCTGAGGGGAAATTCAGAGACAACAGTAGATATATAGTATATTACTTTATGTTATGCAGGCATTACCGGAGGGAGCGTGGTGCATTTACAGTTAAGGCCGCCGTTTCATCCTAGCCACATTCCAATTACATACACAATTACATAACCGTAGCGGACAGGGCTTTTGAGAAAGCCCTGCCATAAATTTCTACGTCATTCCAATGAGCGAGAAAGAACAGTTGTGCCGATTGTCACGAGGTGAGCTTTTAGGCTGAGAGTACGCGAGTCAGAAAATCTGCACTCGCCTACGCCTGAACGCAACACACAAAGTGCCATGATGACCAGTGTTGGGAGTACCGCATTACATAAGTAACGCATTACTGTAATCACATTCCATTTGTCTGTAACGCAGTAATGTAACGCATTACTGTTCCTAAATTCAGTAATCACATTACAGTTACTAATCAAACAATTACATAGTGATGTTGCTAAGTAACGAAAAACTCATGTAACGAGTAGTGTAACAAATTACTTTCTACAGGGAGTGAATAAGTAAAGTAATGCATTACTTTTTTTTAAAGGTAATGTGTAATAGATTACTTTTTTTGAGTAACGACCCCAAACACTGACGATGACTATATTAATGAGTCTTAGAAGGACTCACAAGGTTGGGCATCACAACAGCCTGATTTACTCCACCAACTGACCACTTGACCACTGGACCTCCCCCCCACACACACACACACACACACACATCGGAAACCTTTCCTTTTATGAGTCAAGGGTGACCGGCTTTAATGGCACCCTGAGACAGAAGAAGAAAGACTATACGTTACACATGGTCAACTGGCTTTGCAGCCAACATTGCTTCTTTTCTTCTTTTTAAACGGACCTCAGCTGAAATGCACATGTCTAGAAGAGCTGACGGGGCCCTGAGCTATGGATTCCTTCCCCATGACCATGAGAGAGAAAGAATAGTTAGAAACAGTGCCTCAAGGACCAACAGTAAATGCTAAGGGGAGACACAGGTGGATTTAGCATCTAGCCCACCATCACACTGACTCACTAATGGATGTTACCTGTAACTGTTACAATTACGTCATTTAGCAGATGCTTTTATCCAAAGCAACTTACAATTACATGGTGCTATTACATGGAGCAGATAGGGGTTAGGCATCTTGCTCAAGGATGCTTACAGGTAAGCTGACTCTAGGGATTGAACCCACGACCTTCTGGCTGGGAGTCCAACGCCTAGACTACTAGATTATCCTGCCCCCCCAAAGTTAAAGTGGTGGCGTGTAAGATCTAGTATCATAAGAACAAAAAAAAAACAAAAAAACTCCTATTTCCAACATGTATGTGGTGTGCACACGCATGAGCAGAATAAGCAGTTGGATACGAACACAGGGACATCCACGCACACATCTAAGTGTGCATAGGTTATGGCGACCTGGCTAATGACTACACATTTCCCCTTTGAGAAAGGACATCATCAAAAGCGTAGACATAGCACATTAGCTACACGTAAATAGGTATGGCAGTTCTGTGTCGCAAACTTCAGAATGTACTGTATACTGTGCATTCTCCGAAAATATACAATATCCCACACGTCCCTTTCTGAAAACGGAAATGCTTTATTTGAAAGAAAGGCCTGATTTAGGCTTTCTAAACAAGAATATGCTGACCCATTACATGACCCATTTCAAATTCGATGTTTTTTGGCCAATCCTCTGTCGCTCTACACATAATAGTGAAGCATCCCATTGTCCTCTGAACACTAAATCTTTCCAGAGCCACACAGAGAGATATTGTCTGGAGCTGTAAGGTCAGGAGAAAACTCAACGAAGCGCTCCAAGATTATTCAAGTGATGCCCCCGGTGGGCACGCGAGGCAAAGCGCGACTCTTTGGCACAAAGGCACACAGCTCCTGCCGCCCCGAGGCCGGTCCCGTGCCAACGCAAGCGTCCGTGTCAGCGCCAAGTCTGCCTGTGCCTGTGCGCCCAGCCTAGGCCAGAACAGGGCCTTGTGTTTTCCTGGAGAAATCCCTTCAAGGCCAAGCCCTACTAAAGCCCTGAAACAGACTCATCACCCCAGACAGACTGGCATCAAAGGGATTATCAAAGCCTACAAGAGACTGTGATGCCTCTACTTAGTGTTAAGACCTCGGAGAGACCATGTAAGTTGAATAAAAAAAAAGTAGAGGAGAAGAAGGGGAAAATATGGCCACTGTAATAATAGCTTTCAAATCAGCTCAGATTAGCCACACACAACCTTTCCCAAATCGCCTTAGGTTCAAATCCCTGGGGAGTGAGCCCCTACTTATAGACATGAGAAGACGGAGGCCACTACGATGAATCGACTGGACAGACGTGACAGATGTGACTTCATCCTATTGGCACCAAGTCAGCATTTTAAGGCCAGCTACACTTCTTGATTTATTCTGGAATTTCTCTGGGAGATACAGTACTCAGATAACTGAACCAGCTAAAACGGAATGAGTCTCTTCTACGCTTATATGCGTTCAACAAACAGCATTCATTTGTGGGGTTGAGTTTCCCGCTAAATAAATTTACATCATCGATTATTTAGCCTCAATTATTGATGCATTACCTCGTTGCCATACAGCTGATACTTCGCTGTGTGT
Source organism: Percopsis transmontana (assembly GCA_025447815.1). NCBI lineage: Eukaryota > Metazoa > Chordata > Actinopteri > Percopsiformes > Percopsidae > Percopsis > Percopsis transmontana. The sequence continues at coordinate 12,511 of JAOEHI010051375.1, read as the reverse complement.
ACGTCTCAAAACTAAAGCTATGTCTATACAAACCCACACACCACCAGAGAGATGAGGTACTTCTCTGTGTCTCTGCGACACAATTGGTCTCCTCATAGTGCCTCTATTAAACTCTATTGAGAAAATAAAAGTCACTGTACTTTTGTTTACGCTTTATGCCTGTACAATAATCACAATGATATATATATATGATATTCCCTATAGCACAGGACTAGTCTGTAGCATATCCTCTGTTATGGCTCATAATACCAGCCATGGCTGGTTGCACAAAGTCACTTATACTTTAGGCATGGGCTTAGGTGCCATTATAGATGGTGGGGGGGGGGGCATGTCCCCCTGTTGCAGTGTGTGATAATAAAGTTGGTACTTGGTCGAATGAACATCGGACACTGCATCGGACACAGCCTGGGCGCCGGCTTTGAATTAATAAAGTCTGCCCTGCTGGCTCAAAGAACGTGTCGAAAATGTGGATTGTTTATTTCCTAGACTGAAAAGGAAAAGTTTTGGTATGCGATCGCGGTATTTATTGACGTAATAATTTTGTTTTTGACTAAATGTTTTACTGGATTGGAACGTCTGGACCTTTGTCCAGTAATCATGTAACAAGACTGTTTTTAGCGGAATATTATCTATCGGTGGGTTCATAGGTGAGTTGCATATGTAACGGTGGGTACGGGTACAGTTCTGTGCAGTAAAGTAAACCTCACTCCCCGACAGTGAGACACCAGGACCCTGAAGTTTTAGCGTCCTTGCTAGCAACCCCGAGGTGACGAGTTTGTGTCCAGTGCGAAACACAGTGCAGGAACATGCTACGTGTTTATTAAACTTGCTTTGTGAGCGAAGAAACTGCCTCAGAACATTTATTCACAGTTAAGGTTTATTTAAGTTTGAGTTTTCATCATCTATATATATATATTTAATGTCTTCACTATTTTACTGCCCATCAAACACTGAACATGACAGACTATATAAAACACAAGCTGACATTAAGGCAGGTTCACGTTTACTATGGAAAACCTCACTGTTAGCATGGCTAGCATGTACATAAGCTTTGTGTTGTTTGTGCATGAAAAACTGTGAAATCATCACGGTGGGACTTCCATCTGGATTCATGCTCTGTGACCCTCCATTACTTCTCTTGTCAAACATATCAATGCCAATGAGGAACACACAACTTCATTGTTGAGCTAATTAACATTCTTTTACAATAACCCGCTGTGCGTCACAGCGCCCTATCCCCCGGGTGCCAATTAGACAGTGTACCTTACAATGAGTAAAGGTACAGGCCTGGGTCCTATACACTGTCACAGACAGGCAGTCAAACAAACAGACAGTAGAATACTTGGAGGTAAGAAGAACAAAAACTCAAGCCCCTGCAGACAGAGGCACAATTAAGTGCAATTCTGTGGCTAGACAGAGAGAAGGCTGCTAATAGTTTCTGCTCAAGAAGACTTTTAAATGTGAAGTGCTGTGACTTTTGACCCCATGGGAAGGCAGCGGGTTTTGTGCATTCACACACGCTCTCAGGGTTCTGTTGTTATTTCGAGGCCAGGGACAGGCTGACGGCGGCAGGGTGGTCACTTTGAGATTGTGTGTTAGGCAACAATAAGTCTGGCCCTGGTTTTCTGAATGCCAAACAAGGGTTATTTATCATGTTTTTCAGTATGGGTAGATGTTTTTCATAACAAAAAGGGGGTGTGAATAAATACTTTTTTTTTATAAAAATCTAAAAAGGTATAAACAAGTTGCCTAACACAGCAAGTGACTCCAGACCTTGATAATCTCTTTTTTTTTTTAATTATAACTCTGAATGTTAACATCTGGCAATAATTTAAATGGTTTTCTAACGTAGAACTTATTTCTAGCTTTCATAACATGTTGTTGCGTGTGTGTGTTTGTGTGTGTGTGTGTGTGTGTGTGTGTGTGTGTGTTTCGTTTAGTGAGAAGTGCTGGCCTTGTTCAAAACCACACTCTTAAAAGCAGATTACTGACAAACCCGCTGCCAGAAAACAACAAAGAGAGACATGAGCTCTTGGATGATTGACAGCCATAGCCGCCCAGGCGATGACCCCGATGACACTGGGTGGTTCGGTGCGAGCGTAGCCAAGCCTAGCTCAGCAGGGGGGACCAGGGGACTGTCCCTTACACCTGTCAGAACCTCTCGCCTCAGACCGTCGCCTATGCCGCCATACAGTGTCCCTCCAACCGGTCTCTGCCTGTCTAGAATGCACCAGACAGCAGACAGTGGCAGAAAATAGACTCGGCAGGGATTTGCCACAGAAATCCCGAGACAACAGCGCACATTGGGTTCAGGCCGAAAGACACGTGGCAGCTATTAACGGTATAGACAGGCTGCCTAGCCCTGCCCAGGTTAGCATTCATCCTTCAGTCAGACGACAGCGAGAAAATATCCACCAGTAGCTGCATTTGACACTGTGATGCAACGTGATGAAATATGGAGCACGACAAGAGATGACAAACACTTTATGAGAGCGCACTCCGAGCCAAGGTCCACCCATAATTCAACAAACAATGAGGACTACATTTATCAAACCGCTATTCCCGTCCAGCACGCCACATCCATTTATAAGAGCAATCAACAGACAGGCCTTCTCTTGTGTGCAGGGCAATGGCAATGCAGTGGGCGAGAAGGCTACTTTAGAAACGCAGGTGTAAGAGAAGAAAGGCAGCATTGGCAGCTTGGAAACAGGCTGGGTCTGCTGCCAAGCGTCTAGCTGGACAGAAGGGCACATACAGTGCAGGCCAGCATTGCCCAGACAGATGAGGGAAGATTCCCACCTCTCCACACCGGCCACTACACTGCAACACTTGATAATCAGGATCTGCATGTGTTAGGACAAACACATTGGCCTACAGATGGATGCATGCTTGCTGCATGCACTACAGAAAAGAGCACGCGCACACACACATGCTAGCTGACCCTTAATCTGCACCCACTCACACAGATAAACACACAAACACAAAAAAAACACACAAAAAAACCTCTCTGCCCGGCAACAATAGATACTTTCTGAAATGGGGGAGGGTCAGTCCACAAGGCCTAAGCCTTGTGGAGCCAGCTGACACCCAGAATCCCCCCCCTCCCCCGAGCCCAGCCCCTAATGGTGAGAGAGGTTGTCTGAGTGGTCAGCGTCTGTCTGTCACTCAGCTAGCCACCTTTTCTGACCCCATTCAAGAGGACCAAAACAAAAGGGCGTAATGCACACATAGTTGGAGCAACTGCAGCCAAACAAGCCAGTAAACCCCACAAGCACCTCTGTGGGGGGGGGGGGGCTTGAGGTCACATGGTCCCGTCCAGTGTGTGACTCCAAACAAAGGGGGAAGTGAGGTCACAGTCAACAAGTGCCTCCATTCACGTACACGAAAGCACAAGGGGGGGAGCGGGCAGCGATTCAAGTCAGCTCGTTCACTCTAGGAGGGGGAGGGAATTTTTCCATGTAAATGAACCTATTGACCAAAGACTTGATGCTAGCATTTGAACTAGCATGTATACACAGTTTGCACCAAGGGGGAGTCCCATATGGTGAATGTGCTGAAGGGTCTGGGCATAGATGCTATGTGCGCCAAAGGATCGCAACATCAAAGCTGTTGCTCGCCGCTTCATGCTTCAAACTGCCCTGTGTGAGATAGCGCCCCTCTCTTACAAGCCCAAGAACCAACTTTAGCTGAATTTGGTATCATGACTTCAGCAGGTAATCTCTGCTGTCGAGCTATCTATTTTCATATAACTCTTTTATTGAACAAAATATGGCATTCCAAAGCCTGAGACTGTGAGCCGACGAGAAACGCTTTGGCACGTCGGCACTTCTGCCTTAGAAAGCAAAGAAATTAAAGAAAGAGAAAATAATCTACCCCTATTGCCAGCCACCCTCATCCTTGAGGCTATCTGCATTTAGGGGCGACACAGAGATTCACATGCAAGGCCCCCAGACAGATAGCCCTTAGAAGGGTTCATTAACCGCCATAGCACAGTTGTGATCTCAGCCTGACAAGCCTGCTAGGGCTTTTAAAAGCTTGAATCTTGGCAGCGACAGAAACACTGCGCCTTTAAAACATGAATCAGCCACTCAACAGCCATCCACTCTACAGGTATTCTAAACAGCGGCCATGCCGCCCATGCTGGCTGATACACATGTGTCTGCCAGCATGTTAGGAATAATATAATTAATATTGCTGAGCCATGAGAACATGTTTAAAGTCATTGCAAGAAAACCAAAGTGATCGTAAATGATGGTTTATCAACAACACACTAGGCAAAAAACAGTAGAATGGCAAATGAACATGAAATAACCGACTATTATTTTCCATCAAAGAAACACTCGTATTGTCTTTAAAGCACTTTTTAACACTTGGCAGGTACTGTTAGGGTAAGGGTTAGGGTTCCTCTTTTCATCTTTGTTTGGTTGAAAAAAATAAAGTTCAAAGAACAATAGATAGAAAAGAGGGCTAAACAGAAAGAGTTCCTGTGAATAAGTGAATAGGCCAGGCAAATAAACATATTTTTTAAATGTACACAGAGGAAAGGCTGGATAGCAGGATGTGGCTGTTATAAACCATCTGGTATTTCCATATAGTAGATTTTCTGACAAACTGGGATAGTATAGCAGCAGCATTGTCACATTAGTGACACTTTAAATTAACTTTAAATTAAAGTAAACTGTAGAGAGAGGTGGTATGAGAAAATGACACGGTCACTGACCATGGTAGAGAGCGTTTGTGTATTTAACAGAGTGAAATATCATATGCTAACACATTTTCCACTCCTTAATAAAGATAAAGTAATATAGCACTGTAAGTAATATATCATCTCGCGAATGAAAGGAATTCCCTTTTTGTTTATTTCTAGCTCAACTGTACTATAGTAAACTGACCTTACCAAAGATAAACAGGGTGTGATGTAAAAAGCAGTTTCTCCCCTATACAGTAGGTTTACAATGCACTACACCACAGCAAGCATACTATGGGAACATTGACTAGGTTATATTAGGGTCTCAATGTTTCACGTAGCTACTATTCTCCTTGGTGGTCTTGTGTTGCACACACTTCAGGCTGCGGTTAGAGGCCTCTTAACATACATTAGTTTGATGAGGAAGAAAAGGGACTGAATATCTTTAGAAAAACACATATACAGTATCTGTTTCTGAAAGCAGGGGTACAAGCCGGAACAAAAAAACATTAATAAATGCACACAAAACCAATACTTACAAAGCTACGTACATCCTCACTGCCAATGCAAGCCCGGTATACTGTAAATGGGCAAAGAAACATAAGACCACGAGAATCATGCGTGACCTTCAAAGAACCCATTTATCACTGCATCTGGAAAGGGGCCTACGTGATAAGGCTGTGGACACCTCAGTCCTAAACCAGCCTTCTAATCCCACTGCTCATTGTGTATCTACTGCCCTTTGATGCAAACCTGCAGGTCTCTCCTCATATACATCTACTATATCTGACTATCTACCAGCTATCCCTCCATCAAGGATTAGTGCAGCAGATATGCTCCAAGTCATCTCTCTATAGTGAAGAATTGCACTCACAAATTAAGGTATCGGGTTAGTTAGATGGTTCACCGAAGTGGGTCTCGGTTGGAATTTGTAACAAGATGGTCAAAGATGGTTACAGCCTTGTTAGAAGTCTTTCACGAAAGCCCCACTCACAGTCCTTCAGGGGGGGGGGCATATTTAAAAAGTGCCACAGAGAGCTGGCTAAGAGACACTCCACTCTCTCCCTCTCTGTGTTTACCACACACAGACTAAAGGAGTGAAAAGGGAAGCATATTAAGGAGGTATTGGCCGGTCCCATCATGTCACTCCAACTATGCTAAAACTCAGCTACACACAATGGCCAGCACTAGGCAACAATGGCCGGGTTCAGACAACAAGCAAATGAAGCGTCCTGCACATAAAAGATTTATTGCGTAAGGCGACAAAGGCCGCCCACAAAGCACTCCGCAAGCACTGCTTTAAAGCCTTCCGTCGCAGTGAACTCTTCCTCGGTCACCCTGCTTTCTCTTGAGGGCCTCTCCACCATAAAAATTCAAATGAAACTGGGGGAATATTCAAGCAGCCTCCCACACAGAAAACCTCTCCAGTTCTATTCTTTACCAACTCCAACTAAAAACTAATCATTTATTCTCTCTGAGGTCCTGCCATCAGCATGGGTGTGAACGAACACTCCACAAAAAAACATTCAGAAGAAATGGGTGTTAACTCAATTAAGTCGGATTTTTCGACAATAACCCTCAATCAAGGCTCAAATCTTCTTGCCAACATGCAAGCCAAAGATCGTGACTAAGTATAATTTGCGCTTTTAGGGCAGTTCTTCATTGCTTTGACTCAGAGACTGAATGCAGGTCAACAGGAGGTAAGTGTTGGGGTATAGTCGCACAGACGGCGGTTATAGGCAGGGTTGTTAGTCAGTCTGAAGTCTGTTACCTGAGGCAGTGCAAGGCTCCGGGGTGGCTTGGCTGGTCGGGATCTTTGTCTTCCTCTCATGTCTGTAGACAAGATGAGGTTTGTTGTGCTCTTCAGAATCCTCCTCCCCCTCAGCGTTCATCAGAGGCTCCATAAAGTACTCCCCATGCTGAGTGGTAAAAGTCCCAATCTGAAACAGAGCAAAGGTGTTATGGGGATTTCAATGTAAATCATATGCTTCCATGTGTGTGTGCATATGTGTAGATTGGCTGTACAGATGATGGCGTACTTTCATAAAGGTACTTGTTGGCTAACTGCAAACATTCAGTATTGCCCTCGGGCACAATACTGTACGCATTGTTTCAATGTGTCTGTACTACTTCACTCTTTTGACATGTGCATGTTGGCGCAACATGCTGACTCAGAGCAGAAATTATCCACCAAAATGCTGCTGTCAATCGACAAAGAATAAGAATTACTGCATGGGGATCAAGGTCAGAAAAGGCCAAACAGAGGAAATTCTCTAAGCTGCACATAAGGCCAGTGGTTTTATAAACAGTTTCTTTTTAGAAATGACCTGAACAGTGTGCTGGTTCATAGCCTCAAAGGGATGGAATATAACATGAATAAATAAATAAATTAAATAATTTAATATTGAAATGGTTTATATTTTTGAATCTTGAATTAAATAAATACATACGTTATGCATATAGATACATATATATACTGTATATAGTTCTGCCCCACCTCCGAAGGGCGCCCCACAAGACTGCCCAAATGAAGAACAGTAAAACAGTATTGGCCACTGATTCAATCTGCCGCACTACAGCAACCATGTAATATTTCTTCTCTTCCATATACTCGTATCACCCAAGTCTACTAAACTTTGTGTGCCATCACATTCCCTATACGTCAAATTGATATGATATGATTATGAGTCCGGAAATAATTTGACCTTTATATCTAATGGGGAATGTTTTTCATACCCACAAGATCCATACTTATATAAAAGTAAAAAATAGAAATCAAGTGGCAGGAATGATGTCATCATAAGGGGACAGAACTGCCTGCAGAGGAATGCTAATATTGATCTGGCAGCTGAATCGCTCACAAAGCTGCTTAGCTCACTCAACCATGTTGCACAATGGTGTTTGTATGGTAATTTCATCCGCACACTTGAACAGGATATTGGACAGTGGAATGTTATTTTGAAGGGCATTACTCCATGTCCATCTCCACAAGTGATGGATGTTTGACAGCGGAAAACTTGCAGCGCCGATATGGAAAAACATGTACAATTTGTGTAACTTTCCTCTCTCCTTTTCGTTGGCAGGATTAGCAGCAGGCGTGAATACATGCCCTATCCATCTCTGTAAGCACTACAGGCTTTGAATGCTGCGCGTGTTCAGGGTTGCAGCGTAATGACTAGCTTGTAAAAACATGACAAAGTGGAAACAGCCTCAGCCGGGACAAGGTATCACATGAAACGCAATGCACAGTGTGACATGTTCATTAGAATGATTAACCCTGAAGTTAGACTGACCCGAAGTTCACAGCCAACCAAACGAGGGCTGTCTTGTGTGCCTGAGAGTTTTGGCTTCTGTTAAAGGGGAGAGTGCCCTCTCAACACTTCTGACATGAAATTTGAAACAATTTTCATCATGCACAAACACAAACATTTGTCCGAAACACCCATTGCCTTTTTGACCAGACAGTTTTGTTTATGCCATATTTCTATATTTCATTATTAATTATCTTATTTATTCCTACATTATTGTCATTTAGTTAGTCAGAAAAGAACAGGACGTTACTGATTTATTCTCAAAGCGCATGTGGACAAATAGGTAACCCTAACCCTAGAGGCGTAGACGGGAAGACTGTGGGCACAAAGGCATGTGTCAAAACTCAAATCTCTGCTGAGCTTGCTGGACATCTCTGTTCACATACAGCAGCAGTCAATATTTTACTGTAAACGGGGCGTAAAGGCGCTAAGGCATTTTGTGACCTTTACACAGATGTTTAAAGATCAGGAGAGCACCCACTTTTCTCAGGGCATGGGCAGCGCTCCATGCATTTCTAATACGTAAGCGGAGTGAGAAAGCAAACTCACTGAGGAACCAACATTTCCCACGGTGTGGAAACCACCAAGTTGGTCCCTACAACCTTCACTGCCAGAGGTTTTACAGCATTTCCTATTGTTTCTTGGTCTGTCACAGGCACAGCTCACTTTGAAAAGACCAAGCTTCCCTAAAACCCCTAATACCTCCCTGGGGTCTGCTCTAAGGCAGGACTAGACAAGTGTGTGTTTGGAATAGGTGACTTTTCTAGAATGACCCCTTTGTTTTAAAAGGCTTAATCAATCCTTAAATACCTCATGCCTACAAAATGTTCCTGGCCATTAAGCCCCAGTCATTAGAGATGGACAGATTTATGAGCCAATAGCCTCTGGTGCTGTCTTCATGTCATGCTCAATGAGTGATGAGTGAGATAACCCACATACATTTGTCAAAAAAGGATGCAGACATGTTTCTATAAGTGAATAATGTAATAAAGGGGTAATTGGGCTTATTACCCTGATGTTTAAATCATGAATGAATAAATCGCTGAGGTGCTCTTTTAGAACGATATTAAGTGCATCTAGAAAAAGGATTATGTCAGTGATGGGGCTTGCTATGTGAAACGCACAAGGACTCCAAGGCTGTGATCTGTCACTGTTTCGGCTGCCAGTAGAAACCACCCCATGAATTTCCTGCTGGGCACATCTGAGGTCAGGCCAGTGTCCCTGTGCCAGTAACCTTATCTGACCCATGAAGTCATCCCCTTCAACACTTCAGATCTGATTCCCCTCACACAGCGGCCAGCATACTAAAACAGCCTGGACATTCATGATTCCCACGTCATACTCTAAAGAGGATGGGATCCTACTGTCAGACAAAAGTTTTACTACAGCCTGTAAGATCCCAATGATACAACAGGTGGCGATAGAAAACATAAGAGATCCTGTAACCCAAGTGGTACAGTAAGACTAGCATGAATACTGGCAAAACTACTGTATACTTAAAAGCTAAACATTAGTGTCATTGAGCTAGGTGTTGTGTTTTTAAATGATAGTTGGTGTTAGAAATAAAATGCTTCAAAATAGGGCTATAATACAGAAATGATACTTGTCAAAGTTCTATCTTGAAATAAGGGGATGGCGTCATCGCATCAACACAAATGGGGTCTGGGGCTGTTCTCGTTACCGGTGTGCGTCCGGTATCACTTGCTCTCGTTTCACTGCTGTGCACGTCACTTGAGACATGGGACATGAGAATGACCTTGGACACTTGTCATCAGCGCCTGATAAAAAGTTAGAGGGGCAGAAGCGATACTCACAAGACCAGTGCACAAACTGAAGACGGCAGGGTATTCTGTCTTTGCGTTGACGAGTCCGCGGAAAAAGCAGTGGCGCATATTGCAGGGCTCCTGGAAGTTGGACTCAGTGAAGTTACTGTGCTCCGCTCCCAAGTGTGTCACTGTGTACGAGGGGGCGATAAAGCCCGAGTCTGCAGTCAGATTGAAATGAAAGCGGTCTCCAAACGCATCAATCCTGTACAGAGCCCGTAAACCCGACGGATCGTCATTTAAACTTCTCCTTCTCCTCTTGTAGTGCAGCGTGTGGGGGAAAGACTCTCCGAAATCATTTACACGGAGCGGGGTGATAACTTCATAGGATGACAACTGCTTAATGAAACTTTCTAAAAATAAAAAAAGGAACGTTTTTGTTATAAATATATTCAGACAAAAATAGCGGCATCACTGTAATAATTCCAATTTCTAACACGCAAAGATTTAAAACACTGCAGCAGTATGATACCGTAGCATCATTCTTACAGTAACCTATACATCCCATATATTTTAGACTTTCAGCCTTGTAAGAGAAAGATATCTTAATGTATCATAATAAAACACCACCCTACCTTGTCTTGGGTGAAATCTGTATTGCAACGAGTTCCGCACGAGTGCTGATAAATGACACATTAGTCCAAACACACAAATTGCAAGCTGCATGATTTCCTCCGCGAAGACACCGGGGTCTCGTCTCCAAGGCAGTACCCTCTCACACAAGCGGCGGCCCCTCTCCTTTTCCCGGCTTGTCAGTAACAGGTCGTGGGATATGCGGAGGCTCTGTGCAGCACAAGTCTTGCAAAGTGCACTAGCCTCATCGCATTAGTGAAGTTGCATCCACTACCTCTCTATAAACCCGAACTATTTATGACACATTCCCCCTAAATTGCGGTCTAATTCAAACTATGTCTATAGGAAAGGAGGTATCGGTGCCAAATAAGCTTTCTTTTAGCCATCCATAGCAAACCCCTTGCACCCTAAACTCGCCAACTTGCAACGCCCCTTGGCCGTGGAGCCAATAGTGTGTGTGCCTCGACCATCCCAATGTGTGGGGTTAGCTAAAATAGAAGCAAAATAAATATAGATATAGAACTACTGTTCAACGTTTGGTTTGACGTTTCTGTTTCGGTTTGTGATTTAGGATTGCCTTCCCTAACAATCTGTATTAGATTATTCTATAGTAGATCTACGTTACAGGGTAATGTAGGCCTACTGATATATATTAGCCTAATAACAATAGTTTGTGGAGGAATGAGATTAAAGAGCTTGCTTGAGTGGACCTTCTTGTTCATGATGTGGTGAGCTTTATATTTGCATTAGGCGTTTGAGCACGTAACGTCTTGCACATATGCCTACTTGATAGACATTTGAAAGAACTTTTGAGATTAATTTGATTCGGCGAGCTCATCGGACACACTTATTGACCCATGGGAAGTCATGGGTATTATTTATCTTTCAAACACTGGTGGCGTTCATTTCATTTACACAGAATAAAATAATAATGGAATGTAACAGGTTCCTAAAAAAAATTGATTCACATGCTTAGTAAGACTATGAAAAAACGAATGGCGTAAAATAAAATGAGTCAGCTCATGAGTAGGCCTAGGCTTGATAAGTTGATCAATAGCTGAGTAATAACGTCAATTATCCTGTTTCTATAGTAGTGTATATTATTAATTCACTTCATATGCCTATGGTAAGATGGTTATTACTACTTTAGAGGTAAATAATTTAATTATCTAATTTTCTTATTGTAAATAATGCACATAGTTAGGCAGGGACAGGGTAAAAAATTCATCCTTCAAAAAATCAAAATTTGCATCTCAGAATCAGTCAAAAGTCTCAATTGGCCTTCACAACTTTGTAGATATGGACTTGACACTAATAGTTGGGTATAAATACCCATGTGTCACCATCAGCATTCCTCATATGTTTTAGGAAAATTGCAGCAGGAAGTTCTACCCTGAGTTGCACTTAGTTGCCCCTAATTGCTGGCAGAATGAGGTCACTGCTCTGCAGATCAATTGACAATTGACAAACTAGCTCATTAGTTAACATCTGCAAGGACATTTTCCTGATTGACCCTCTTCCTCACTGGGCCTTTGGCCAGGATTGACCCTAGGAGGTCGGCAAAGAAGGGTGGTTAAAGGAAATGTGGTGGGGGTTGAAATTGGACTGATGGTGCATTTGCAAGGGCTATGTGATTTTTAAGAATCAACCATTTTTATATCTACCATATATATATATATATATATATATATATTTCAAAAGCATAAAGATTTTAGCATGGCTGATCGATGACAGCAATGTAAGCTCTGGTCTGTATCACATAAGTGTCAAGTCAGTATTTGATGATTTAGGGGTGACCCAATCACGCAGAAACTTCCTGAGTCAGTCTGAACAGCAATAGCGTCAGACAGCGTGTAAGATTCCAGGCCCCAGCCAGAGCACTGAGATCTACCACCTCAGCGGGCAGGCTGGCACCTCCTTCGCTACGAGCGGCGCGTAAGGGTCGTGCAGCCCAGTCCAGACTCTTCTCTGTCCTGGCACCGCAATGATGGAATGACCTCCCTGCAGCGGTCAGAACAGCAGAGTCACTACCAATCTTCTGTAAGAGACTTAAAACCCACCTCTTCAAAATCCATCTCGGTACCTCGGCCACTGATCCTTCTACCTCATAGCACTAA